>JAOTQE010022848.1:0-10591 GCA_025631205.1 Nesometra sesokonis | reverse complement strand
AACATCAATGTTATATTTGACTTAATAGAGGTTTTGCCCGAAAAATAACCGGAAGTACAATTTCTGACTTTTGACCTATGTTGTAGAGCCTGTAAGGTGGCGGATCCAGGAGGTTCACCTGGGTGGGCCCTGGATGGGGGATTGTGGGGCTTGACAATTCTTAAATTGGTTGAGGGCCTCCTGCTATAAAGGGGGGGGGGGGCCACCATCTGGGAAAATCCAAATAGAGAAGTTGTAATTTGATAAGACCAGGGGCGGATTCGATCCACTGAAAGTAGGGTGGGGGCGCACTTTTCCAGGTCTGGTTGGACGTGGTTGCCAGTTTTATTTTGAAGGTTATTTCCCCATTTTAGTGGTCTGGTACCCTATTTTGGCCAGCATTTCTGGATTTTATGGTATATTTTGGACCCGGTCCACCTAATATAAGGGTAATGGCGGGGGCGCCCCTGAAGACTATCCAGTAAGTAATAAGCAATGGCAACTCCAAAAGCAGAACCGTGGAACTGTCTCTACCATTGCTTATTGGGACTCGATTTTGATTCCTAGCCATCAAGTGGTCTAGTAGCACGGATACCACAGGGGCGGATCTAGGATTCAGCAAAAGGAGTGGGGGCGCCATTTCCAAGGTCCAGGTGGGTGTGGTTGCCAGTTTGATTTTGGCAAGCCAAACCCCCTCTGCTACCAACCCCCCCATCCTCTTACTGCCTCCACTAGTTAGGACTTTTCATTTCTTTTTCATTTGAACTTCCTTTTGCCTTATACTTGTCCTATAACCTCGTCCTTTATCCCAAACTGTGCACCCTGTCTGATATTGGAGCTGTCCTGCGTGTCAACGTTACTCATACTTTATTGTGTAAATTTATATATGCAGTGTATGTTGTATGCTTGTCGGATCTTGCATCTGCAATGTAACCCTAAGCAATGCAACTTTCTGCTTGCTTCATCTTCCTTCCAATCACATAAACATCTTGTGTTAAAATGTCAAGTTGTGTCTATTAACATTAGTGTTAAAGCAATAAATCCTGGAAAGATATCAGGCAGGGAATAATTTAGTATGGCTAGCATAGGCCTGTATTGTAAAGTGCCTAGAGGGATTCGTCAATCCACTAGCGTTATACTGTAGAATGTGTATTAGTATAACATATGTAGAGAGCATGAGCCCTAATTTATATCAGCACATTATTCTATAAAGCCCCAAGCAACTATCTGGCCTGACAGTATGCTTAGTACATCTCTTGTTAATTTATGTCACCTATCAATATAGAATAAATTGGGTCAATGAATGTTAGGCAGGGGGGATGGGGGAGAAGGGGATAATCACACCATTCAGAGGCAATTGTTATAATTTCTTTAAGACCATTTTTGTGAATTTTTTGATAAACCATCACCTAACCAATCAGATCAATTTAAATAAAAAATGCAATTCCAAAAGTCAGTATAGACCATAATGATTTGTTTCTTTCTTATCGGGCTATAACCCGGTCAAAGGTAAAAAAAAAATATCGTATTATTGGGTAAATAATAGGATACTTTTATTCCTTTTAAAATATGTTAAACACCCATTTCTGCACTACTTTTATCAGATAATTATTTTCCCTGTGGAAAAATGGCCTACGGCAGAATTTTCAGGCAGAGTAACATGTTCTCACCTCAGCTCCAATCATCGTAGGTCTGAGGTGGCTTAGATCTCAACCCTTCCAACTATCAAAGCCTGCATCTTGCCAAAAAAAGTAAAGTGACAGTGTGGAGAAAGCAAAAAGCAGAATGAGACTTAATATCCATCAGCATTTTCATTCAATGTATGCATTGATATTGAGAGTGTGACGGGTGCGTATACATCCCCATTTTGGCACCAATGTTCATGATTGGGCAGTTTGTGTGATGAGAGATGGTATATTGTCATATCTCTTAAGATTAAGTAGCATTGAAGTACTGGAATGTAGGAAGCAAGAAATCACAATAAGTAGGTTACATCAGCAAATTATTGAACAAAACCCCAAGCGGTTTTTAACCTCTATTCCAGCAGTACTTAACTTACCATGCATGAGCGTACAAGCAAGCATCTGACAGAGATTTGCTAAATAGTAGTTGTGATACAGTATTTATATTTTAGCCTACACATATAATACTTCTGCTAATTCGGCAATCAATTTCACAAGTAAAAATATATAAAAGACTATAATATTTTACACTCCAACCCCTTGGCTGACTTGCAACATTGTTTTACTATTTTTTTACTTTTGAATAATTATGATTCAGCAGTGTTCCAACTTACCATTATTTTCAAATTGTACATATGTTTTTGACGATTTTAATGTATGACTTTGTTTTTACACACAATTTGGCCATTTTTAAAGATGTAATGCCACCCGAAAAATAACAAAAAAATTATTTTGAAAATAACTTGCTTATATTGAATAAATGTATACATTATGACCATGAGACTAGAAATTGGGGTATTTAACAAAAATATTTAGACCTAATTTTGAAACATTATAAGCTAAAAATGAGCAAAAAACCAAAAAAGGTTGGTAGCCTCTGTAATGTTAATTTGGTGTAAAAGTCTTATTAAACACTTTTTAAACACACTGATTTTTATTCTCATGTTCCAAACTTTTATGTTACTACAAAATGAGAAGGTTAATTTAAAAGTTAGTGTTGATGATTTTTTGGTCAATTTCAAATGACAATACATCTTTAAAATAAAAGATGATAATAATAATAATACTCTGTAGTTTTTTTCTAAAATTTAACACAAGTGAGATAATCTAAATGCTTGTTTTGTTATATTTATATATTCCTATTTCCGTAAAATTCATCACCTCTTCTTCCCTGATTTAGAAGCTTTTTCTATTCCACATAAATACTTCCGTGCTAAGCCGTATTTATCTGAAAAAAAAAATTAAAAAAAGATCAAGTAGGTAGGCACCAACATCAGTAAAATTGGTGAAGGCCGCTACATATATCAGGGGCGGATCCAGGGTTGTGATTTAGGGGAGGGGGCTTAAATCCAGATTTTTGTTTTGACAAGCATAAAAAAAAATTAAAAAAACTTACTTGAACAGATCCGACAAAGCCCCTTGGAGCCCTTACATACTGCTGCTGGCCATCTACTGTGTTTTTAATAGTCAGTTCTCGTTTTTCCCCGAAAACAAAATTTTGGGTCAATTTTAGGGGGGCTAAAGCCTGTTAAGCACCCCGCTAAGTTCGCCACTGTATATGAACTAACAGTGCAAACAAACCAACAATCACTCCTGCCAGTGGCCCTTTTATTTAATTTTATTTATTTGGTGGTATGAGAAATTATAGATAAACCATCTTCCAGTGAGGTCCTTCTGGTGGTGATTGAGCAGTACACCAGAAAACTATTCCCGATTATTCGACTATTGTTGAATAATGTTCTGTGTTCTTTAATGTACATATGAGCCATGTTGAAAACAGGACCAATGACTCTGAGAGATGGTGCACGAGATGGTGACGAGTTGCCGTATTAACGCTTGCATAGTACATGTAAAAAACGAGGGTAAAACTATTGTTTGCTGCACATAGTAAGCTTTTGACACATGTGGATATAATTCACTGAACATGTTAAAATCTCTGTGCTGAGCCACTGATTCAAGAAATTTCACCGCAGACAAGAGCCATGGTCACAAGTATCTGTTTCTGTGCGTCGTTAGCTTACGTGTGCTGTGATGCATAGTCAATTTTGGGTATGCAGATCTGACCTTATCAGAGTGTGGTCTATTTGTGGCAGTCCAAGGCAATGAGACATAAGTCGGAAAATTGAAAATTGAGTTTGTTATGGATTATAAAACTACTCATTAATATCTTTAACATGAAAAAAAAAATAGTTTCATACAATGTTTCCTTGCGAAGTTATGAACAACTGAAGTTCGAACATTTAAAATGTAAGTTTTGATAAAACTGTATTTGAAAATTGTTTATCTGTATACATTGACTAAGAAAGGTCATTTTTAATAGAATTTTTAAACTATTTTTTGATCATCTGAAAATTGTTAAGATAGTATTAAAGTTGAATATATAAACTGTATACTTCTTAAATAAAATAAATTTTTTTTAAAATGACCATTTTTAAATTTCTGCTTATTGTGGAAAACTAGCAATTGTGACTTATATCTTATTTGGCTTGGCTCTGCCACATTTATTTATTCTTTCTTTAAACTGTAGCCACTTTTACTACCATTGTACTGATTTTCAAAGTGGTACAGGCCCCATAACGGTTAAGCTTCAGTTTATTGTAATATGTACCACTGAATTTCTTTGCAAAAATAAAATATATTGTATCCTATCATATACTTTCTTGTTAAGTTAATTATACTAACCAATTAAAACCGATGCTATGTAGTCGATCTGGTTGCCTTGTACCAATACCTGCATCCCGGCATTCTTCCCCGGTAGTAATGACACTGAAGTGCTGGTCGCAGCCCCTATTTGTATCTCATGCGCAAACTGTTTAGGATCAATTTTGAAAACTTCAAGATTGTGTATAAGTGTCACCTGTTATGGTTAAAATAAAAAATGTTTAAAAATAATTAACATATCATACTTGCTCAAATAATATTCTTAATCAAACAGTATGCTTATTCAAATTGCTCACTTATTCCACTTTGATCTGTCTTATGAGCTTCTCTTCACATCTACATATTTCCCATTCTTGTGGGAGTCTAGTAATCCCATCCTTCTCCTACCCCCTGGTCTCTTCCCTTGTATTCTTCCTTCCATTACATCTATTGTTAGTTAATTTCGCCAGCATTTCTTTCTTCTCTATTGTCTCAATCAGTCCTCTCAGTATTCATCAACAGTAAGACCTCTTCATTTGTTACTCCTGCCATTTTATCTTTCATCTTTTTTTCCAGACCTGCATCTCAAGTGCTTTTAGCCTTCTAACTATTTCTTCTTTTGGTGTCCAAGTTTGTGATGCATAAAGTACAGTGCTCCATATCAAACATGTGACGTGTACACACACACATAGCTAGCCATTGGTTACTAGATTTAGACTGTTCACAAAAGCAAAGCAAATACACATTCATCTGCTTTATTTTTTAGGATCCACCAAAAAAAAAAATAGATTCTGTTACTATAAATATGGCAGTCACTGTTATATTTATGAATTTCAACACAATATAGTCTAATTTAGCATCTTTTTAAGTTTTTAAGCTTTTGATCTTTTAAGTTTTTAAGCTTAAAAGCTTAAAAATCCTTGTAAATTTGGCATATTTGGTTGAATCTCAGTCACACCCTATCTTAAGTGTATGTAAGCTTGTTAACCCATCAGTAAGATCCTACCTTTTTGTTTCCGGATTTCTGCACCACTGATATATTAATGGGTTGGATCTTTCCCTTTTTGACCATTTTACCTCCAGGACTCTCCCCTGGGAATACTACCTCATAACCATCTTGCATCTTCTCATAGAATCTGAAATTAAGTAATAACAATAAAAATGACTTCTAATTAAGCAAGTGTCAGGGCTGCCAAATCTCCAGGATTAGCCTGGAGTCTCCAAGAATTTTGCATCATCTCCTGTGCTCCAGGAAATACCCAATTTTCTCAAAGAATTTGAATTTTTCATGACCATCTCCAGGATTTTTGATAAATTAGCAATATAAGCAAGTATTTTTTATTTGTTTTTACACTAAATGGTATTTTGACGGTTCATTTGTCAGTAACTGTATTGGATATAATAGTAAAAACCTTTTCATTTGTAATAATCCAGAGGTGCTCAAGTCTCCTGAAATCAGCAAAAGTCTCCTGATTTATTGAGTCATCTCCCGACCTCCTGAAAAAATAAATTTTTCTCCTGAAAATTTTAAGTGTCTCCAAAAATATTCATTGCGGGTCTTGGCCTAGCGTAGGAGAAAAATTGGTGGTCCCTTCAAAAATACCAGCTCTGCTCAGTTTTAAATGCAATTCATATATAATAATATAGATATTTTTACATATTTTTATGTAATGTTTTTTATTGTGACGTGTCGCACATTGCATTTACCCAAATTTGATCGACAAAGCAGCTGATATAAAATCTCCTGATTTTTCACTTCTCTAACTTGGGACCGCTGAATAATAAAGTTGTTGTTAATATGATTTCACTTTTAGATGTCCATACAGCACTCCAAAACAGTTACGGATGGTGGCCAACAAAATCTCCAGGATTTCTTGTTTTTAAACTTAGGAGCTCTGAAGTATAATAAATACCCATACATGTATTATTTTAAAAACTCATGGTGAATTTAACACTATCTCATTGCAATCACTGTAAGCCACCTAGTCCAAAAATTGCTATCAGCCTTCAGCATCAACATGTAAGTTGAATGAAGACAACTATTTTATAGTTCTAAATTCAAAAATACTCATAAAAATTATTTAACTATATTATAATGTCAGGGGTGGATTTATGGGGGGGGGGGTCGCATATTGTGCGCGCCCCTTCTAATATCGTCTCAAAAATACATGGACTTCTATTGCATACGGCACCTCTAAAATTTTCCACAAAAATATAATACAGGCAAAATACAGACAACTATAGCATAAAATAGTCGAAAAACAGGCAAATAATGTTTTTTCTGCTTGTTAAAGTCGCAAAACTGAACATGCCCACACGGTGGGGAATTTTGCGTCCCCTCTTTCACACGATTCTGGATCCAATCCTGAAGGTGTTTGAAGTTAAATTTAATTCTGTCCATTGTCAAAACTTTTAGGAAGGTTTGGTGGTGCACTGTATGTTACTCAGCAATTTTTCCCATCACTCAATTGAACTTTGAGGGTGCTGTTCTACGTTGTGATGGGGCACAATTTGACTGGCTTGACTCTAGCCAAATTAGGTCCATCCATGGGAGTGCAATTTCAGCTACATATTTGATGAAAGTTCACAGTCTAGTTGTTACAATAATATATCTATGTGAATACTGTGCATCTCAAATAACCACCTTTTAAAATAAGCAACTTTCACAAAACTTACAATCCGAAAAACCAAATATTGAACCAAATACCAAGATCATGAAACATTTATAAACATAGGTAAAAATTGAATTGAAATATCCGGAAAGTGGACAATTCAATTGGTTTTTGGTTTTGATGTAGTTCACTGTATTAAAACTTTTAAACAATTTCCTCTCTCGTGTAGTAAAGTAAAAAAAAACTTCTGAGCTGATGGTTCATCAGTTTCAGTAGTTGAAATGGATGGGATGCTATTCCATCGCAGGTGTTAGTAAAGTGCGTTGGCCAAGCGCACAAGCAACTGTCATAAGCGAGTCTCAAATAAATGAAAAAGCAATTGGCATAAAGAGTCACAAAATCCTGATCTCTTGATTCTGAACCACAACTGCTGCACTCATGTGTCTGTGCGGAAAATGTCTTTAAGTAAAGTAAGTGATTTAGCAATAAATGGCAAAAAAATACTAAATTTCTTTGTCATGTTGGGGTGAGCAAGGTGTTGGCCTATGGTGGGAGAGAAAAAAATTGGTAATTAGCATAATCATGATGTCATGTGACATCATGACAGCTATTTTGGATTTTTTAATCAAACTGGTAAAAAAAGCTAGTTTTTCAGCAAGAAATTCTTACGGGATGTGCTTTTTTGCACTGGATCATGATGCAGGTACACACAATGAATAAAAATGTCAAAAGTTTTAACCATTGTCATCATTTTATAACAAAATAAACACAAAATGACGTTTGTCGGTAAAATCTTAAATTACATATAAATTTCCAAAAAATCATTTTAAAATATAGAGGGCGTATAAATTGAAGAAGATTGTTTTGTTTCAATATTGCAAATACAGTACCTCAAAGTTGATAGGGAAACCGAAGAGGGTTCGTGTAGTATAGGCAATTATTTTTAAAGAATGATTTATTATGAACCGGGCCCATGCTATTCAACATTTTTTTGGCCCGCTAGTACAGGGGCCATGCAGTGAAAGGGTTAAGCAAAGTTGATCATCTATCTCAACCTCTTTCTCTCCTTATTCTTAACCCAATCCTCTCAAACACCTATTATGTACACTTTACAGTGCTATAATGCATTAGCAGGTCAATTAGAAAAAAGCTGACTTACAACCTACATTCTCAATCTCACTACAGTAACATGTTGATGTTAGAAAGAAAAAGTTACCTAGCAAATAACTGGTCCCATTTCAGGTGAGTGATATATTCGCCTTTACCAAGTACAGCATCCGAAAGACGTGGATCCAATACAATCAAGCTGTAGAAGAAAAGAAGCTGGTAAGCAACTACGTACACAGTGCAAGTTAGCCAAATGGTGGCGCTGCAGTAGTGGAAAATCCTTAATTTGGGATAGTTTGCACAAAATGCTACTCTTCCTAGGGTTATGATCCGATGATGCTCAAAATTCACAAATGACCTCAAATACATTATCTATCAATATACACACCCAATTTTCAATATCGGCTCTCGTTCGCCCACAGCACTCCCTTAAACTTAGGAATAGCCAAAAATTAGGGGTCTTTATTACTATTACAGATTTATTCTCGAGTAGAAAACAAGGTAAAAGTTTAAACTCTTAGGATAGGCCTAGATGATTTGATACCTCCCTCTTGCTAAGCTAGTAGGTTGTAGATCGTATCAGCGTGGATGTCATCCAGGCTATTTTCTCCACAGTAAGTGCCATTTTTGTATGCGACACTCACATGCACATACCTCACCACTGGTTACTAGACTTAGACTATCCACAAAAGCAAAACAAATACTGTACAGATATTTAGGACCTACTCAAAAATAAATTCTGTTATTTTGCATTTTTTAATGTTTGGAAGTAGTAACATTGTAGTTGTAGAGTTGTATGGCCGAGCGGTTAAGGCAGGGAACCGTGAACCATAGCAATAACAACAGAATGGGTTTGAGGCTCGCTCGTACCATGGTTCTGGTGGTGGAACAAGTCTTCTCGGATAAGGACTATAAACCGTAGGCCCAGTGTATACATACGGCTTGTGTGCACTATAAAGAACCCAGTACATCTTTCGAGACGAGTAGGGGGTTACCCCAGTGTACTGGTTTTTATGTTATGATTCTTGTGTAGTAGTTGTTATTAAAGCTATAAAATTAAATCTATTCGCATTACATCAGTCTATGTGTGATCTGTGGAGTTGTGGTAAATATATCTCTACCTTATTGGTGCTGTTAGTTGTGATTTTCTTATCGGCAGTGTTCAAGTTAATGGCACCCTCTATAGTTTAAACTTGCATTTAGAGAGCATAAAATGAAGGCAGAAGAATATAGCAGTGAAAAAACACAGTATACTATAATATAAACATATGATTAAATACAGTACACAAGAAAGAACAGAAAAGAAGACAAGGAAGCTGTTAATAGCATTTCATATTCATACCTTGGATCATTAGCATCCACCAAGCCATTGTTCTTCACGTAGTCTGTAACAACGTCTTTTACAGTGTTACGCAATAACCAAGATCCTTTTCTGTAAACAAAATATGTTTGTAATTTAAAAAGGTTTTCAGTGCTCACAAGTGTAAAACAAAAATTCACTACAATTGTAGCAAGTACTTGTGTTTCAATGAACTCCAACTCCATGCCATCCCACCAAATTATGTAAGAACCACTTGCCTACAGTAAGAATGGTGCATTATTTTATGAACTATAATCAACATTAGGTGTACATCCCTATTAGAAAGTTTTGTCAAGCCCTTATCACAATGGATAATAGAATTAGTTTTCACTTAATCGCTTAGCTGTACTCTATATTCCTATCCTTTATATACATTTAATGTGATAAACCAGTGAAGTTGTAATTCAAAATTACCCTACATTTCTTTGAAAATGTAGGGTAAAACTAACTAAACTCTGTAATGGAAATGTACACATAATGAAAGGGGATATAGACTGCCCTTATGTGTCAGATTATTTGCTTTAAAATTTGTTTGAAGTCGTTATTTTCTTCTAAAGCTCAGTTTATAGACTGATACTTAGCAAAGCGGAACAAATGTTTGACTTGTAGCCTCACGCAGATTCAAGTCAAAAGGCTTGTGAAAACATTTTTTCACAAGATTCGGACTGTTTGTTATTCTCTATTCTATAGTTGGCCAATTGGGTAAAACCGACTTGTCACCTAAAATAAAATTTGCATGTGGGTTCAATTCCCCTTTGCAACAATGTTTTAAAGTAATCCAGTGCCATCTAAATTTTCCGAACATCATCAGAAAAGATTTCACTTAGATTAGGAAAGTTTGCCTGTATAAAAATATATAAAATGTTGACACTATGAAGACTTCTGTGTTCCATTTCTAATGATTAAAATATATAAAAATGATACCTTTAGGAACAATTTCTCTGCACTTGGATTTCTTCCGTGGACAGGTTTCGGCCATATCTCATGGCTATGTTTCACCACAATGGCACCCTCTTTGATGAAGAAAACTAGAGGCCCCCTATTGAGGGAGGGCTCTGATGAGACTGGAGTAAACTGCTGGCAATTCTAAACCAGGGTCTTTGTTTAAACTGGGTTGATTTTGATGTATTTCGATGTGGTGAAACATAGCCATGAGATATGGCCGAAACCTGTCCACGGAAGAAATCCAAGTGCAGAGAAATTGTTCCTAA
>JAOTQE010022837.1:0-10591 GCA_025631205.1 Nesometra sesokonis | reverse complement strand
TTGCGGGAAAATAGTTCCCGCGTCGGATCTGTTGATATTGGAACAAAAATTGACAAATTTAAAGCTTGTTTAAAATTGTTTATATTTATTGGGCCTAGTTACCTTAAATGGAACAATCTTTACAAGGAACCAAAGAACTTTTAGAAAAGATAAAAAGCCAACGCCACACATCTACCCGACCGCAGGGTAGACATTGACGATCAGCCATACTATACATGGGAAGGTCGCTTTATGATTCAATGTGACTATTGCGATGAATGGTACCATGGCTCTTGTGTAATATCACGCGAGCAGAGGCTCTCTAGACCTCGACCGGTATCATTGTGATCGCTGTGGCACACCTGCGGACAGTTGAATTGCGCTTTTTTTTTTTTTTTCTCTCGCTTCTAACAACTGTCTGTCTTTTGTATCTTTTAGAATGTCGCAATCATCGATCCCGTCATTAAGTCCATCGCTGCTAGTAGTCCCACCTTCGCCAGGACAAGATGAGGCTATGCAGACAGGGGAGTTGCAGTTGCAGTTAGGGGAGACGGCCTGGAGACGCCGCCTAGTGGCGCACACAGGTTCCAACTAATGAACACCGCCTCAAAAGAGGTCGAGCTGACGGTCCACAGCCAGAAAATTCTCAAAAGAAAGTTTAATGAAAGTACAGTTAGATCAATAAAAAGGCCTATTTAGTTAAACTGAATGCCGATGGAACACATGCAGATGTCAGCGTATTGCCAAAACAAGGATGCAGGCGGCCACTTTTGATTAGACAACAAGCTGATGGAAAAATTTCAGTTTTACAAAATTGGTGGACTTGTTTCAACGTCCCTTGTGCTTGCGACCAGGGAATTGTTCAGGAAAGCTACCCCACTAGAAGTCATGGGCAAGATCATTGTTGCAACAAATTAACTTTATCAAGCGTAAAGGCACTAAAGCAGCCAAATATCTTCCCACTGATGTGGACATAATAAAGGCGAAATTTCAGCGACAAATAAGATGTAGTGTAAGAAAAATCAATATACCAGATGAACTCATTAAATGGGACAAAACTGCAGTGCAGGTATTCCCTTCAATGAACCAAAAGGGGATAAACAGGTATAAATCAAGAGTTCTGATGACAAATGGCAATATACAGCTTTACTTACTTACTAGCATGTACGATAAGCGGATAGATGTTACCGCCACAAATACTGTACCAGGGAACAACTGAGATATGCCACCCAAATGTAGCGTTTCCAGATGATTGGGATGGCACACTCAATCACCAGCGACACAATGCAACACAACATGGACAAGATAATTATGCCATGCATTCAAAAACAAAAAAGAGCGCTTGGGATATGATGCTGAAATGTGTTTGCTTCTCATCACACAGAAGATATGCGTCAAAAAATAGCAGAGCGGAGCAGTATCCGTGTATGTGCCTGCTAGGTGTAATGAAAAGATACTACTGTAAACTACAAATACAAAAAAATTAATGCGGGCCAAATTCCAACATTGGTTTGCCAACGAAATGCTGGTGCAGTATTAGAAGCAAAATATAGCAGCTTGGATGAATAAAACCAATGACATCCTTATACATAAGAAAAAAATATCAGAAAAAATAGAATATAAAATCTCAAAACAGAAGCAGGCCATTCACGAGCAGATTGCCCAGCGAATGCATGACTTAGTCCAATGTGATAACAAAACTAAAAAATTTGAGAGAGAAGCACAAGGCTGTCCGTGATATGTTCATTATAGGCACTGGTAAGGGGCTATTAATGTTAAGCGAGATGACCCAAAATCAGCATGCCCACACTATTACGTCTTAAACGAAATACTTAATAAGAACCACACAGAAGTGTTTTGTTAAAAAGTGCTTCAATGAAGATTCCCATAATGTAATTTTTCTGGTTATAATATAGGTGGGTTATAATTTTCAACATGTAATTCCATCTTTCGATTTATATAGCGCCTTATACAGCAGAGTCTCAAGGCGCTGTGGACCAGATGTTACACATTCATATGACTTCCCACACCCCTAAGGGTCACGTCATGTCCTGCTGCCCGATACAGGCGCTCATTCATCTGTCCACGGCAGGGGATGTATGGACCAGTACACCGGGGTAACCCCCTACTCGTCTTGAAAGATGTACTGGGTTCTTTATAGTGCACACGAGCCGTATGTATACACTGGGCCTACAGTTTATAGTCCATATCTGAGAAGACTTGTTCCACCACCAGAACCATGGTGCGAGCGGGTCTCAAACCCATGCTGTTATTAATGCTATGGTTCATGGTTCCCCTGCATTAACCGCTCGGCTATACAACTCGCACAAAACTCTTTGACTGCCTTTGACAACTCTTTAAAAACTGGTATTATCTTTATCCACCTTGTGAAACTCTAGCAGCAGTCAATGATAGGTAAGCACCAGAAGGCTAAATTTGGAGTGAAACTTATATGATCAAAAAGTTAAAGTTCAAATTGAGAGAATGTGTATTGCCCATCTTTATAGCGGATAGAGACTGTAGCATTATGCGCTATAAAAGTCCCACATACTGTATTATTATTATATTATTATTATTACTATGTAAACAGTCTCCAACGGATGAAAAATAGCAATTAAAATCAGCTCACTATTTTAGTATCAATCAGTTAAAAGTGAATTAATGTTTTTTTTATTAACATGCCTTATACAGTATGTTAATTTTCTTCCAATCATATTAGGGTTTTTGAATTAATAATACTAGAGTAAATATTCTTTTTAAGATAGCGATTCATGCCTTCATGTTTTCTTAATTTTTAATTTTATTTAATTTGTTGCTTAGCAGGATCGATCATCTATTTTGTGAACTTTAGTAAAAAAATAGTCTATATGTCTAGTTAAATATAAGGTTTTCGGGAGTAATCAATTCAGGCATAGACTACTTAATACATTTCATTTCATAAGGAGCATGAATATTATTAACCAATCTGAATAATAATAACATTATTAAATTGTGAGCAGATTAATTGTTTACACTAACGTGATTGTAAATTCTGAATTACACATCATATCGGCAGACTCCTTTCATTATCAAATAGAACTGGGTACGAAAAAAGCAAAGAATGTTTATGATGGAGAGAATAAAGAATAAAATGATACTTACAGACTTCATTAAATTTTAAAATGAGCTCACCAGTGATAGTGATGACAAAAAGCGAACCAAAAATGCCCAGATCAGGGCAAAGAAGAGAAAAAAAATGAGCAACCAGCAGGTTGTAAGAAGAAGGCTTTACACTATCTTCAGCAAGTGCAGGCCCAGCCACGATTGAGCCAGATGGCAGCTACATCGGTAGCAATATTTTCATCGCTTTAATGCAGGACGCAGTACGCCAGGGTTTGTCGGAAGAAGAGGCCCAACCCCGAAGGCATCTGCCTTGCGGGCCACTGCAGTTTCAGTGTGGGACATGGGGAGGCCGAGTTGTATGTTGTACAGTATGTAGGCTGTCTATAATATTTTGATTTTTAGATTTTCTGTTTGTTCTTTTTATCAGCATTCTAACTTAATGCATGTCCACTTCCACTGCTTTAGGGAGCGTGCCCAAATGTTTTGATCATGGTAGTCCCGCTTCCGCTCGTTCCGCGGTAGAAAATATGCACAAAATTTGCATAGAATTGTACCACAGTAGCTTCTCTACTACCTATATGTTTTTGTGGTTAGAGTGTGTGTATGGAGGACATATTGACACTTAAATTGCCAGTCGACAAATTATTGATATTGCTGAACTATCACGGTCATTACAACACAAGGCCAGGGATATGCTGAGAACAAACATTGATTTTTTTTCAGGTTGATATTGTCATAGACCTCCATGCATAGACAATCATCACGCTGCGCTATATTTTAAACTTCACTATAAATAGGAAACTTGTGATTTTATGTAATTTTACGAGAAAATAAGTTGAGTTGTGTAACTCCCTGTTATAGTGAAGAGACCAGTTGACACTTTGAAAAAGTTTATATATTTACAAAAAACTTTTGAAGATTACCAACTATGTATCACTATTTTAAATAGTTCAGTTCATTATTTTTCGCATAATTTATATAAATGCACTTTAAAAATTATATATAGAAATATACACATATCACAGTAGTGATAAATAGTTACTAAAAAAGACAATTTACAAAATCTCCTAGGTGATCCGTTAATATATTATCTAGAATGTGCACTAGCATTATTTTGTTACGTGTTTCTTACAATATCATTAATATAAATGATTATATTATTGCACTTATTAGTTGTATTTTCAACATTCAGTCAGTAGTTATAGTGGTAATCTCCAGACACGTCGGATTACACTGTCTCCATGCAGTGTAAATTGAACCTGTAGTTCATTTAGACTGTCAAGGATTTCTACTATTGTGTGGGCCACAAGTGGTCGAACCACCAGTGACAATGAATAAAGACAAATACCTGGCCATATTTCGAAGAACACAAAACCTGGTATTAATAATTAAGTCTGTGATGAAAGTACTGTTTGCAAAACATGAGATGAGTAGAAGCAATTTTGGTGGATCCCAAAACAAGGACAAATTAGATGAAAGAAAAGTTAAAGCAATTTTGAAACAAATTGAATTTCAATTCGAGGGCACTGGTGTAAAGTACACAGAGAAAATGATGAGAGACGCATTCAATGAAAACTGCTGATTACAGAAGACTGGAAAAAAGGGCTGCGGAACACGACAATCAATTAGTGTAAGTCGGTCGTCGAAATGCAGGATTTTGTTTAAAATGAAACGAGCAAATTTGAATTTAACATTACTAAATTTTATTAGCATTTTGTTCACATAATACAATTTATTATATTAACTTATAACTGACTGTTATACAATTTATTTGAATTTGTAACAAAAAAATAGTTTTCTATTAATAGTATTGATTTATTTCTACAATTCAAATGTGATTTTACTGTCATTTATGCATAGTTTTCTTGAATATTGCTCAGAATGGTTTTTTAGTATATAGAAATAAAAAAATAGTAGGATAAATGTTTTTATCGACTCAATACATTAGAATTAGTCTTTTGTATACTTTAATATCTGGTGAAATCTACTTTCACCAAATTGTTTAGAACTCACGAGTAATATTTGTGCGAGGACACGCTCAAATAAAACGTAATCAGTGTGGAATGTAGTAAAATGTTATAATGAATGGATATACAGTGGTCCGAGTGGTTTGTGTTTAAAGTAGGCCTAATGGGAAAAAATAATAATAAATAATCTTGAGTCTTAAGACTCTACTGTAGGCGCTATGTAAACTAAACTAACAAACAGGTGACATAAAGTTCTCTCTTGAGTCAATTATTTGCTTTGAAATTTGTTTTAATTTGTTTTCAGTAGTCATTTTAAGAAAATTTTTTTCTTCTTTAGAATGCTGTGGCAATCATCAATGACAAGAAACCTCAGATGATGCGGCAACACCACTGTTATGATTATAGCTACTACATCCATCAAAGGTTATTGGAAAGTTGTACAAATATGAATAGTGTGATCTTTTGCAACAATCCAACAGGCACAGTTCAGTAGGCGCAGTGTGACCGCTGTGATCTTTGGCTTCACACAACCAGTGGCAAAGCAATTCATTCAAGCAAAAACCTGAAGTTGTATTTAAAATGAGAGAAACCAAATTATTTTGGAAAACCTTTAAAAAGAAAATAATTGAGGCCATCAGGAAATAAAAGGTACAAAATCGACCCATTACAAGTGGTACATGGAATTTCCAATGATCCAATACTTAAACACCATGTCAAACCAAAATTTTTTAACATTAACTATATTGAAATTTAAATTATTATAAGGAATTAATGGGTTCAGCCTAGGATGAAGCAATGAGAAAGAATTACAGATTTTTTTTGCTTTGAGTCCAATAACAAAAAAGTCACAAAATTTAAGGTAATTACCTTTTTTTACTTGGACTTTCAAACGAAGCAGATAAGGTCTTGAAATCAGAAGTGAAGAGTGTAGAAGAAGAGATTGGGCCATACACTAAGAAGGGATCAACTAGACAAATTTAGAAGATTTCAAAGCTCATCAGAATCTGGCCCAGGTCAATTTACAAGAACATGTTGTGATTATTTGGGTTCAAGAGGGGATGAAAAAAATGGATGCCGAATATAGTGGGGAAAAAATTGGATGCCAAATAGAGTGGGAAAACTATTGTTTACAGTGAGGCATAAAATCACATCAGAGCTAATAGATTCAACAACCTTTTTGAAGGAGCAGCTGCTTTTTACTACCACAAAGAAGATACTGAAGTATTCCTTGCCAGAAAAGACCTAAGAAATTTGAAACTTGACATCAGGATTACATTTTTAAAAATCACAGGACCATACTGGAAACTAATGGAGAGTAATATAAATTACTGTGTCTTGTACATCTACATCCTAGAAATGCACAACTATTTTGTGAATTTGCAGAAGAATCCTGTAAATATTTTAACTGAAACCTGTTTATCTAACTGTGATCTGCCTCCAAATGACATTAGTAATTGTGTGTTAAATGACGATTTTAAGGATATGTGAGAGCAACAAATTTGCGAGAATTGTGAAACAAAACAATATAGGCATAACACAATTTTTCCCATTAATCATTTTTTTGTTTCTACTTTTTTTAAACCTTGGGCAGCAACAGACATTAATGTGGAATTCAAGGACGATAGCTGTAATGTTCGTAATCGTTAAGTCAATGTCGTAAGACGAGTAAGTAAATAAAAGACAATATACCAGGTTTGCCGTGCATCTAAGGAGTGGTTTATTATCAGTTTCATCAATATAAATATATACATATTGGTACATCATCTTTTATTTACTGACTAGTCTTACTACATTGACTTAACGATTACGAACATTACATGGTGTCAGAAACGAACCTCAACATTACCATCGATGACAGAACTAACTGGTGTACCAATCCTCAACATTGATAATAAAGCGCAAAACCTTCCAGAAGCGTTAATTTCGGAGGACGTGCAATTTAATTTTCGACAGACCACTCTCTACCAAGGGAAAGGAGGTAAAAGTTCATTATTTGCTTTTATGGGTAGGAAAATCAGGAAGAGATATAAGAGATGGATAGAACCAATCCGATGCTGATAAAAAGTCCCTGGATATACATTGGGAATGATACGAAGCGTACACAAAACCGTTCAATTTCAGAGTGGCACGGTTCCAACTATGTGTGCTAAAGCAAACCGAAAGGGAAACAGTCGACGGATTCATGACACGTGTAAAAAGAATCTTGGAACAGTGCAAATATAGTAATAGAGAGGAGCAATATACTGGATACACTGGTAGCAGGACTGTTTAACGACAACATACGTCACAAACTAATAGCCAAGGACGATAAAATGACATTAAACGAAGCTATTAACATTGTCCGTACCTTCGAAGGTACAAAGCGCTATTGCGATACGATATCCAAGTACAATGGGTCCCCGGTAAAGACAGTCTAATACCAGACGCACTTAGTTGCGCAGCATTGCATTACCCAATCCCAGCTGAAAATGCTCACTTAGTAGCGAGCGTAACAGGCCAGATAAAGATTACGAACATTTCAATAACGACAACACTGTGCCAGAGATGTTTAACTTCCCAGATAGCGATAGAGATGAACAACATCCGTATTGAAACCAGCAAGGTTTTGATGAGGAAACAGTAGAAAAATAAGATAGAACATCAAATGCGTATGCTGGAGGCTGAAAACAAGAAAATTCAGAAGAAAAGACTGACCACATTAGTAAAAAGTAACAGGAGCGTGATTGTGCATCTTTTTCACTGGTCAATGCATTACAACAAGCGGTTGCAGCCGTGTAACCAGTACTAGTTGATCAACAAGAGGTACCTCCAACAAGACCACAGGATAACATCTTAAGATCCTGGCCCCAATCATTAATCATGTAGGTAAAACTGGCAACCTTCAACACATATTTCTATTGCGGTATTCCTCCATTATTACTACTACTATTATATATTTAGGCCTTGGCATGGGATACCTAAAGCTAGGCCTAGCCTAGAATAGGCTAGGTCTGCAGTAGCTATAGGTAATTTGAGTTAACCTTACGCTGGCCATCAAAGAGTGTGCAGTAGCGCAAAAAACTTTATTCTGCCGGTAGAGGGCAGTACACTGTAAAATGTACAGTTTGCTACTGATACAATTACTGATATAATTACTGCATTTAAATTGAAAGCATTGTATCTTAGTTGGCCTATTCCATTCAGCACACACAAAAAAAAAACACAAACAAACAAAGAAAGAGGGCTGCGGAGTGACAAAAACGGTATAGAATTAATTCAAAATTATTTATTTTATCACAACTATTTAATTATTATCATTAATATATCAATACAGTACCATTAAAATGGTAAATTACATTAGAATTTATGAAATAAATTGAACATAAAAAAATTATTTATAATATTCCTATGTTGTTTTCTACATTGTTTTTTTTTTTTCTTTCCAGTTGTTAGAATCTGTTGGAAATAAATTAATGAATGTTATTTCTGACAGCCTAAAAGACATTGTGCAGTCAGCACAACAGTTGGTAACTAACAGATCAAATTAAAAAGCTGCCAACCCTGACATACACAAGCCTGTGCCCAAGTGAATGCGCTTACCATTAGGCGTTACCATCATTGGCAGCAACAGTCAGTCAATGCCCCTTAAGTCCAGATAATTTAGAAGATGAGTTAAAGACAGACTCCTGAGCAAAAACACTTTTTTATATATTGTTCAAGTCCCTTTATATAATGAATTCATACCAAAAACGCCAGCTTACGCAGTGAACCGTGAACGAAGTTTGACCCTTTTTTTTATTGATGTTGCTATGATACTTCCTCTCCTTCTTCGATTCTCTGAAAACGCGTGATCTGATCTTTGTCTCTCTATAAATTTTGTCTCTCTATCTTTGAAAATGTCTGAACAACAACATGGTTCTAATTGGAATGACGGGTCGATGCCAATATCCAGGCCCAAATGGTCGGCAATGTTCGGAATGCGGCCATATACCGTAATATATCCGATCGGATGCGAGAGAGTGGTGTAGAAAGGAATCCTACGCAGATTCAACGAAAAGTGAAAAAGCTAAGGGCCGACTATAGATACTGCCAAATTACAAACATAACTTTCGCATTCATTTTGTTTTACGATTGTTTAAATTCAATAACAAAAACAAGACAGTTTCGCGCGAGATACCGATTGTATCCCACCATGCATAAGACTACTTCCGAGTCAATTAAATTTGCAACCGGCAATAGCATTGTAGTGTAAACGCTCTGGGCCGGTCTAAAAGGTAAATATTTGGAACCAGCCCTCGGTCGGCCCTGGGCCTGCCCAGGGCCACCTCGTAGGTGTAAATGGGGTCTTAGACTACTGAGCCAGGACCATCATCAGACTTTGAAAGCCCAATTTCATCGCCACATAAGTCGCATGTCAGCATGGATGTCTTAAACACAAGCTTTGAAGGCAGAGCAAGTGATGTTTCCTTTCAACTCTCCAGCTCAGATGATTCTTCAACATCAAGCGATGTACCAAATACAGCAGAAGGAATTATAAAGTCCAATAAATATATAGTCTATGAACAAAATCTTGAACAATTAATCACCAATTGTAAATATAACAAAATTGTGCAAGGGAAGTTCTATTGTCTATACAGGCATGTTTCAATTGGCATCCCTATAGATGGAAGTCGCAGCCTGTTGTTGGCAATATAGCTTTGGCGGCATCAACATTAATTACTGATGTTCAAAACCGTAAATATTGTACATTACATTATCTGAAATTGTATCACAATTGTTACATGTATATCTATAAAGTCCTTGTTCTTTGTATTTCAGTATCATGGAGAAATAATATGAGTGTAAGACGATATTGTTGCTGATGTTGTTTGTTTATTACTAATTGTGTACCATAATTTTTATTTAATACTAATGTGAAGCACAAATTGTTATATTACAACAAATAAATTATAATAATATTAACAAAGTCAAAGAAAAGGAGGAGACAATACGAGAACTAGAGTTTGACAAACTTTTATTGCAAGAGTCTGTGGAAAATCTACAAGAAGCTACAACATCATTTGAAACTAAAACAGATCTGAAGAAATATTCTTCTACTACCCGAATGCTCGTGTTTGACTGCATTACCAGCAATACACCAACTGCCAGTATCTCGCCTTTGGTTACCTCGATGTACAAGAGATGTGGACATGTTGTTGATAATGTGCCCAAAAGAAGCACTGTTGAGTTGATGGCACGAGAGCTTGGCGCAATTTCTGAATTGCAAACAGCAGATGTCACAATGGGATTCGATGCGACAACGCAAGAAGAGGTGCACATTAACAGCATCCATTTCACAACTACTACCATAGACGCTGTGTTGGTTTGAATAAAACGCAAAAACAATGGGTCTGCAACACATGTAGGACGATACCTATGGTTGTAGCAGATTTACAAGAAACAGTAAAAAGTCTTTACAACAAAATTAATCAACAGGAGAATCGTATTAAATTCCTGGAGGATGAAAACATGAAATTGACAACCACCTTGCAATTAAACCAAGAACCAAATAGCCAGTTGAACCC
>JAOTQE010022815.1:0-10592 GCA_025631205.1 Nesometra sesokonis | reverse complement strand
TTTTTCCAGTGCTCGAGCGCATAGAGACAGTAGTATTTTGCGCTGTAAAAGTCCCACATATTATTATTATTATTATTTCTAATAGAAAACAAAATAAGCTAGATTCAACACTTTAAATGACATTCATTGGATAAGTAGATCCATAGATATGAGCATTTGGAGTTTTCATGTATGGAAACACCGTTGTGAGTAAATGGTCCGTAAAGCAATCAAAAAATAAACAATTAAAAGACTATAAATCTCAAAAAATCTGCATGGATCACACTTTCCTGCATGAAAACGAACCTAAAAAGTCTACTATAATATAAGTTAGTACTCATAATTGAAGAACAGTAAATCTCTAAAAAAAATTGACTTCAGACCTATTTTGGTGATTATCTCAATTTGATCTCACCTATGATGCGACTCATTTTGTGGTGATACCTCACATATTATGTGGCAGAGCCTAATCAAAGGAGGAATAAGTTAAATAATTGAAACTTGAGAAATTTATAGATTATGAAACTATGCATTATTAAGTATCTTTAACATGCAAACAAAATCAGTTTCATACAGTTTTCTTGTGAAGTTATGGATAATAAAAATTCAAACATTTAAAATGTACACTGTGGATTTTATGCCATTATACAGTTTTGTTACAAAAGGTATCTTTTTCTTGTTATTATCATTATACAAATGGAACATGGAAGTCTTTATAGTATCATTTAGTATTAGTATATTGTTGTTATTTATTCTTTTCAGGGTTCTACGAGATAAAACCTCAAAACGCATCTCAAATGGCACAAATGAAAGAAGCAATAAATAGGCAAAGAAAGTTAAATGGAAAGAAAACAGAAGAGACAGAACAGAACACAGGTAGACAAAATTATAATACAGTTTAACACACTTTATATCGCCAGTGCCGATGTATAACATGGTAATACAGTTGCTCTAGTGACCCGTAGTTGACAGTGAACATGTGGTTGCTTAAAATTTACATTAAGCCTAATAATTTATGTTGTCCAAGCAGGGCAGTATAATATTACTCCATGGAACGGAGGCAAGTAGCCACTAACTTTCTTCTTCTTCTTGTTCTTCTTCTTCTTCTTGTTCTTGTTCTTCTCCTCCTCTTCCTCCTCCTCCTCCTCCTCCTCCTTCTCTTCTCCTTTCCCTCCTCCTTGTCTTCCTTGTCCTCCTCCTTCTCTTCTCCATTTCCTCCCCCTCCTCCTCCTATTCCTTCTCCTCCTTGTCTCCCTCCTTGTCCTCTTCCTCCTCCTCCTTGTCCTTCTCCTTGTCCTTCTCTTTCTTCTCCTTGTCCTCCTTTCCCTTCTCCTCCTTCTCTTTCTCCTTCCCCTTCTCCACCTTCTTCTTCTTGTTCTTCTTGTGGATAAACCTTACAAACAGTCCATGTGGTTTCAGTTCTCTGCTCCATGGAGGTATAGCCTGATTTGAGCTTGTTTAAAATTTGGGTCTTCTCCTCCTTCTCCTCCTTCTTTTCATTCTTCTTTTCCTTGTCCTCCACCTCCGTCTTCTTGTAAACAAACCTTACAATTGTTATGCATGAGTCACCACATACATGCAGTACATGAACAAATAATAGACTTTATCCACATGATTTCAGTTCTCAGTTTAGAGTATATTTGAATTTGAGCTTGTTGAAAATTTGGGCCTATCAGGCCCAAATTAAAACAATAATTTACCTTCTGAAAGAAATCTTAAAAGTTTTTTCAACAAAAATGAAATAAATATTCAGTGATGAATGTGGGATTACATTTGAATTTTGTTGCTGATATCATGATAAAATTATAAATAAAAATGTATAAAACAGTGTTTTTTTTTATTGTATACTAAATGTGTCAACGGGTTTCACTATTTTAGCTGGATTTATGCCGAATTTGAGACCTCATACAATTGTTGACACAGAAGTGATGGCCTCATCAATGTTGCTAATTCCACAGTCAATGACCGCCCCAGTAAGGAGTCTTAATTCTCGTTTCCCTGATGTAATTGACTTAGGTAAGATTAGTCAATCAATCAATCAATTACTCAATTGATTGATCACATCAATTGATCGATCAATCAATCAATATCAATCAAAAATAACATTTGTTACTTTTTTCCATGACAATGCTTAAATCCAAACACAACAATTTTCTTAAATATAAAGGTCGCTCAAGGCAAAGTCATAGAAGCAGCGCTGCTGCCATAATTTTTTTTCTTTGCATTTTGTTTTTTTCTACCATCAGACTCGGTTTTTGGTGAAATCTCATAATTAGACAACAATATCTCAATTTTGGATTTTCCTACCATTAGACTCATTTTGTGCCAAGACGAGATTTTCAGGTCAATTTTAACCAACTGAAGCCTGTTAAAATCTGAAGGGTCCACTAATCAACTGCAAGTAAGAAAGTATAATGCATAATTCAATCAATGAGATACATGTCATTCTTAGTAAAACCCAAACACAACAATCTTCTTAAAAGTGAAGGTCGTTTAAACAGGGAAATCTTTTCTTTTAGTAAGCCCCATTGCTGTATTTTTGTATGCAATTTGATTTTCTGTTATTCATATGGCTTATTGGTATCAACTTTATGGATTTCTTACGATTCTTGGGATAACCTTATGTATTTTCTACAATTTTTGAAATAAACTTTTTAGCCAAAACAATTGTAAAATATCAAGATAGATAAAACACACCAATCCTGATATTTAAATATTATGTCAGTCGGGCTTAGACAACAAAAAGATTTTTTAGGCCTAATGTACAG
Organism: Nesometra sesokonis; assembly: GCA_025631205.1. NCBI lineage: Eukaryota > Metazoa > Echinodermata > Crinoidea > Comatulida > Antedonidae > Nesometra > Nesometra sesokonis. Next base: position 7,845 of record JAOTQE010022815.1, on the reverse strand, counting down.
AACCAACTATTATCTAGAGGCAATCAGGGAGCATAAACCTCCACCAAGCGCCCAAAATTCTCGCAAATGCAGCTTTAGCCATTTAAAATTTCGGTACACATTGTCCTTTTTTGCTGATTTTTGCGTGTTTACCACAAAGCTATAGTACAGAGTCGTTGTTCTCAATAAGGATAAGGATTCTACGAACAGTGTGTAGAAAGTAATAGTAAAGTTGATCATGATCTGGCTAATTATTTTTTATGAAAATCAGTGTAGCGTGAAGCCCCACTGCAGATCTTGCACTGGACTGGAGCGTATGTTCTCCAGAGACCCCCACAGGCACGTGCGACCACGAATCTTCACCAAAATTTAATCAATTATTTCTTGGGTCATTTCCAAACTCCCCTGAAATTTTTTTTCAAAATCTGCCAATTACTTTAAGTTATGCTGCAAAAAAAAAAAAAAATACACACACACACACCCACCAAAACTCATGAAAATATAACCTCTCCAACTTCATTGGTGGAAGTAATAATATACAATTACCTTTAATACATTTTTGAAAAAATAAGATTGAATCTTCAAAAGACTTTCCTTTTTTTTCAGAGAGTTCATTTTCGAGAATGCTATTTTTACTCTATGTTTACATTTGTTTCATGATTTTAGGCCAAATAAAAAATGTACTATCTTATGACCTTGCTCTTGACCCTTCTGAAAAAAAAAAACATAAAACTTGCTCTCTTTAATCATTAACACCCCATCACCGCCTTTACATTTACAATTACACTGTATATATTTATTGTTATGTACAATTACACTGTATATATTTATTGTTAAGTATTTCCTTGTGTACTGTTGTAATTTTAAGCGGATAATAGCCCATAGCTGGCTTCAGTAGCAATAAAAATCTTGAATCTTGAATCTACCTGTTAAGCGTCACCGAATAACCCCTGAATAACTAGTAGCCTCTTATTTTCTTTTTTTTTAAAGATAACTTGAGATAATTATTTAGCTTCCTAGTTTGTTGATGAAATTCATATTAAAATTTGCACAATGAGATATTTATTTATCTATTTATGTTATTTTGTTTGGAAATCAGAAAAAGGTTATGGTCAAAATAAAGTCATTGACACAATGGTTAAAGATGATACAAATCTATGGTGATGACCATATGAAAATGTACTGGAATAAAAAAAAACGCCCTTCCTCCTCTGAAATTTATTCATGGGTTGACGCTTAACAACTAAATTTTGTTATTTGGCCTTAGTGATTAAGTAAAAGCTTGTCCGGTTTAAAACCTTAGATCTTCAGTATGGCAGCCCCAATCAGCTTAAAGTGGTAAATTTAAAAAAAAGATGAAAATAAATATCAATAAAATATTCAACATAATCAATATAATAATAGTTTAAGTGTTAATTTAACTATTCCTAATTCTTGAACATTTCATTTTAACAGAGAATGATAAAAATCAGAAAAGTGATATAAAAGCATTTGTGGCCCCTTCTCCGACAGCACCAGTGAAATGTCCCAAGTATAAGTTTCCAGATGTAATAAAAGGTAGTGTAAAATAATGTACATAATTTTGTATAGACCTTTGTACAGTTCAATCCAGACTATCAAATTTTATTTGAAGAAAAAATTTTATAAACCCATATATGGAAATGGTATATTCATATATGGTAATGATATATCCATATATGGTAATGATATATCCATATATGGTAATGATATATCCATATATGGTAATGATATATCCATATATGTTAATGATATATCCATATATGGTAATGATATATCTATATATGGTAATGATATATCCATATATGGTAATGATATATCATTATGGTAATGATACATCTATATATGGTAATGATATATCCATATATGGTAATGATGTAATGTCATCATGACCATATAAAGACATATCATTTTTTTGTATCAGGGAATATCTGCAGGGGTCCCAAGTTTTAAAAACAATTCCTGGAGATTTTATTGTGGTCATCTGAACACTGTAATGTTATACCCTTCCTAAAATGAGTTTTCAGTTACCGTTATTTAAAAGCTAAACACCTTGATTGTTATAAAAGAAAATTATTCTTGACATCTTTTGTCATTCCTAAATTAAGCAACTGGTCAAGAGTAGTGGCATATTTTATCAACCAGTATGTTGAAAATATAGGCCAGTTTATGTTCTAATTGTGAAAATTTCACCTGAGAATTTCCTGGAGAAAACTAAATTCCGGGAGAAAATTTGATTGTTCCAGGAGTCTGTGAGATGATCTAAAATTCCTGGAGACTCCAGGACAATACTTTGGAGCTCTGAATCTGAATTGAGCGTAACTGGTTAAGTCCACTGACAAAAACTAGCTGAGACTTGTTCGCGCCATGTGGAGCATCCCTTAATAATTTTACCAATTGTTTACATGATAGATACAAAGAATAATGATGAAGGTGAAATTGGAAACAAAGTGTCATCAAATTTGGAAGAGAAAAGAACTAAAGATGATAGGTTGGATAAAGGAGAAACACTCCAGTTTGAAAGTGATGAAAGGCTTCAAGCCCTCATTCAAAGAGAATATCAAAATATAGACGATTCAACCAAACTGCCGCCTAAAGTGGAAAAACCGCCACCACTACCATGCAAGTAAGTTGAAAGGGGGAATATTGTAATTGCAAGTTAGTTAACACGTTGACTGCCAGCGACGAGTATACTCGCCAACCGGGTGTTGCTGTGTGCGCCAGTGACGAGTATACTCATAAAAAACAGTGTACCTTTATAACGTTGCCCATACACATACGTACATCGTAAACTTACAGCCTCTTCAGGGGTAGTTCAGAGAATATACACCTAGACGATAATGTTGAAATAACTTCAGTTTGTTTGTTGTGTTTTATTGGAGACAGCTTAAAAGATTACAAAGTGTGCTGGCACCTTAATGCAGGCGAGTAAACTTGTCACTGATAACAATCGTATTTCCAGTGCAGGCGAGTTAACTCGCCACTGGCATAGGCAAGAACATTTCTTTCCTCAGGCCAACGACGAGTATACTCGTCACCTAATATTTTCCCGCCAATATATTAGACACCCTATTTTGATGATATGTGACTAAATAAAACCTTAAAAGAACTATATTTGTACATGTAAACTGTTCTGGCACACAGGAATGAAACAGAAAAATGGGTCTGGCAGTCAACGTGTTAACAGGGAAAAATTTGTGGAGAGTATGGGTGCATTGAGGTAGCAGGGGGAAGGGATGTTTTGCAAGAACTGGGAACAATAAACCGCTTTCAACCGCACATGTCCAAAATCAAGGCCAAGTCATAAAAACAGCGCTGCGGTCGTAATTTTTTATCGTTTTGGATTTTTCTATCATGATACTAATTTTTTGGCGAGATCTCACAATTAAACACCAACACCACAATTTTGGATTTTCCTACCATTAGACACATTTTGTGCCGAGACCAGAGGTGGATTTAGGGGGGGGGGGGGGAACGGCCCCATACCCCTTTCAGCAGAAAGTGAAATGTATCAATATTATTAATAATGTCAATAAAATGGAAATATTCAGCAATCACAAGACAAGAATTGATCCCTTAACCCTTAACATGCCCCTGAGGCCATTTCCAGACATCTAAACACCAAAATTGCTAGGGGGAGCATGACCCCAGACCCCGTCCCCCTCCCTCTAAAAGTTTGACTTCCTACCTGCCCCCTTCCCTTCCAGGCCCCTGTTTTCCAAAAGTTTGCATCCGCCCCTGGAGACTGGAGATTACCAGGTCAATTTTAATGAACTGAAGCCTGCTAAGTGTCTTCTTAAATGTGCCCCTTGTAAAATTCTCATTTAAATGCTGATTAATTTTCTTTGTTTTTTCAGGGATTGTGATCGCCATTTCAAGTCAGAAACAGTGAGTATTATTATTAATTTTTTCAGTTCAATGTAAGGCCTAAAAATGATTTTTTTTGCCCTCCCTTGACATCGCTATGAAAAAGATCCACATAAACATTTTTTTTTCAGCCCAATTATTAATTTGAGAAATAGCCTTGTATTCGTATCTCCAAAAATTGGACAAAGTATTTTTTTTAAAACCTAATAAATAACATATACAAACATATGGTATAATAAAACAATAGCTTAAACTTTATTTTTATTACATCAGGTTGGTGAGACGATAGCGGCAATTCGGCAACAGAAACACTGTTTCAGGGATTCACTAAATATGAGTGTTAGTAAACGTGCTGATCTATTTGCCAGGATGGATGCTACTGGATGGTGGAAAGAATTGGCATCCACTATTGGTACGTATAACTATTATGTCTAAACCTTGTGTTTGTCTAAAATGTTTCAAAGAGGAAGCAAATTTTCAGTTTTATATTAGACAATAAAAGTTGTCTTGTCTTACCTTGCCTTGTCTTGCCTTGCCTTGCCTTGCCCTGTCTTGTCGTAAATACATGTTTGTTAATCATTAAAAAAAAAAAAAATAAATGACAGAAAAAAAAAGATTTCGAACCCATCACGCAACCATTTTCAACATATTGAATAATAGAGAGTTTTTGCAATTTTACAAAATACAATAACTAAAATGATACATCATACTTTCATTGATAGATGTGTTACAAATATATCAAATTTTGTACCTATGAATAGTTGATGATCGTCATAAAATACTGATCCACTGTGGCAGATATTTAACAGTGTTCAACTCAAGCGTTATAAGTATTTATTACTTAATCATCAATATTATTTTCACTACCACTACCAATGGCTCCTCATTTACCACCTACGTTGCCACCGACACCACCACAAATAGTAACACCACCACAGCGACCAACACTACCATTAACACCAACACAACACCACTACCAACACCACTATCAGCTCCACCATCACCACAAACACTAGCAGCACCACCACCAACAACACCAACACCACCACTGCAAACACCATCACAACACCACCAACATCAGCACCACCACCACTAACAAACTATGTGCTGACATTGTTGTCGTCGTTGTCGACATCATCATCATCATGTACTATTTGTTTTTTTTTTAAGCTAGGGATTTAAAATAAACGTGTTCAGATTAAATTAAAGTGTCATTTTCATCCATCACTGTCATTATTATTATTATTATTATTATTATTATTCTTATTATTATTTTTCTTAATTTTAGGTTTGGATGTTAGTGATATTGAAGTGATCCAAAACCTTGCCCCAGGTCTGTATAAATCCTGGACGGAGGTTGTCATTTATCATTGGGAATGCACACGAAATCCACTCAGGATCTGCAACATCCGCGAACTTCAAAAAATTGCACAAGAAACAAATCGACAGGACCTTATAAGCATGTTAGCTGAATCTTAACTGTGATTCTGTGTCTAGGTTGGACTTTATGATACTCTTGCCTTACAATGTATCCCTGGATCTGGATTAAATTTTATCTACCTTGGGTCCTAGTTAAACAACCCTGGATGTTGATTGAGATTTTGCTCTCAATTTTCAATAGAATACAACCTTAGATGTGGGTCAATTTTATGATACTCTTTGTCTGGATGGTATTTCAGTATATGCAACCTGGTTTCATGTTAAACAAAATATACTGTATCTGGAAGGGATTGAAATAAATTCTTCGATTTAAACTTTATGGTACCTTGGATTCAGGTTTTATGCCTAGTAAATTATGTGTTTGATACCATGACATTGGTATAAGCCCACTCAAAAAACTGACTATGATTCAATGTTCAATGTCAGTGGGCTTATACTAGAATATATGCCCACATCACACACTGACTGTGATTTTATGTTCAATGTAGTGGGCTTATACCAGGCTACTTGTATGTCCACATCACACACTGACTGGGATTCCATGATCAATGTTATTGGGCGTATACCAGGGTATATGTCCACATCACACATTGACCCTGATTCCATGTTCAATGTAATGGGCTTATACCAGGGTATGTTATTCACATCACACACTGACTGGGATTTCATGTGCAATGTACTGGGCTTATACCAAGGTATATGTATGTCCACATAACACACTGACTGTGATTTCATGATCAAGATTAGCGGGCTTATACCAGATATATGTCAACTTCACAAACTGACTGTGATTTTATGATCAATGTTAGTGGGCTTATACCAGGGTATATTTCCACATCACACACTGACTGTGATTCCATGTTCAATGTAGTCGGCTTATACCAGGGTATATGTCCACATCACACACTGACTGTGATTCCATGTTCAATGTAGTGGGCTTATACCAGGGTATATGTCCACATCACACACTGACTGTGATTCCATATTCAATGTAGTGGGCTTATACTAGGGTATATGTCCACATCACACACTGACTGTGATTCCATGTTCAATGTAGTCGGCTTATACCAGGGTATATGTCCACATCACACACTGACTGGGATTCCATGTTTAATGTAGTGGGCTTATACCAGGGTATATGCCACATCACACACTGACTGTGATTCCATGTTCAATAGTAGTGGGCTTATACCAGGGTCAGTTTTGTACTTAAACACTGCCTTCAAGGTTATAAAATCTGGCTCATGTTTGCTTTAAGAACACATTTCCATTAGTTGTTGTGGTTGTTGCCAAAAGCAACCAAGTATAATGTACTTATGTGAATGTTTGAACTTTATGTACAGGATTTTATTTTAAAATGTTTCTTTTTATTTTTAATACTTTTATTATTAATACTTAATAATGTTAATATATAATGTTTGTAAATAAATGTATAATGTATTCTATTTATAATACAAAATTAGGCATTTGTACCACTAAAAACAATTTAAAAGGAGACATGTATTTCAATAATTCTATGAACCAATCAATTTATGTAAAATAATATCATGATTTGTACTATACAAATGTGTGCTGTGTAAATGTTAGGTAGTTTTTGCTGAAAATGTTACCTTTAATGGGTTGTTAAATTGCATATTAAGTATAATGGAAACAGACAGACAGACAGAGCGAAGATAGATGTACGCATCTAAAAACAAACGGTAATGGGGTAGGGTAGTTAATTTTAATATTAAGTGTAATGTAGACAGACAAACAGACAGACAGACAGAGCGAAGAGAGATATGTGCATCTAAAAACATAAGGTAATGGGGTAGTGTGGTTTAATTTCATATAAAATGTAATGGGGACAGACAGACAGACAGAGCGAAGAGAGATGCAAGCATCTAAAAAAAAGTAATGGGGTTGTGTGTTCAACTACATATAAAATGTAATGGGGACAGATAGACAGACCGAAGAGAGATGTGCTCATCTAAAACATAATGGACAGACAACAAATATATAATTTTTTTTTTATTTCCGATCATTATTTTTCTCTAAAACTCAGGTCTGTTGACAAGCGATTTTTGGCAGATGGAGTAAACCGTTGAATTGTAACCTAAAACAAATTCTTTTAAAACAAAGGACATTAATCAGATGGATAATTGTAGGCTGTCATGGAAAGCCACCAAGTTGTCGCACAAGAAATATAAATAAATAGAAAGGAAATTTGAGTATATTTTGTCCAATAACTCCAGTTATAGATGTTCGATTTTGATAATTGATCCCTCATTTTAAAGCTTAATATGGTATTAATAATAACTCAATTTTCAATTTTCCTACAATTTGGTGGTTTTCTGTGACATGCCTCAAATGTATTTATTATTATTATTATTATTATAGAGTTCTTATTTATATTATTTGACTGTAAATACAATATGACATTTTATAAAGTATGAGTAATTAGCATATTTTATACCAATGTTTGATTTTGATTTATTCGGTGTAGAACACCAAGGATAACCCACGAAAGTCCGAAGTGGACTTATTTCCAGTGGGGTCCTT
>JAOTQE010022804.1:0-10592 GCA_025631205.1 Nesometra sesokonis | reverse complement strand
CAAAAATCGTGTCGTTATGACAACTATTTGCTCAGAAGTCGTAGTTTTTCTTCGACACATCGCTAAATTTAGAAATTTCACAAAGTCCATAATGGTCCATATTCTTAAGCATTAGAAATCCTAAAATGTTTATATTTTGCGCCAGACATAAGTGGGCGTTCCGACGATAGACGTGAACCAATGGAATCAAATTTTAGATAGTATGAATGAAAGCATGTTTTACACTCTTTTTAATGTTGAAACTGCCATAAAAATCGGATGCGGGGTCCAGGAGCTACGATCTTTTCAGTTGAATCCGACCGCATAATTTAGATTGCTTTTGGTTATCAAACTATCTTAATACACTGACAGTTTTCGAATATGTTCACAGTAAAAAAAATATTCCGACGAATCAACACTGAATTAGAAATTACAAATAAGATTACATTATTTCTAATGAAATTGTGGACATGTTAGTAGAACTGCCAACAAAATCGGTGGAGTATCACCGAAGATACCATTAAAAAAACATCCAAAATAGTCAGTTTTCATTCACATTTCGCGCAGTATGGCTTGGATTTTATGGGATTTTTGGTACCAAAAACAAATTGTAATGCTGCGGTGTCTATATATGTTTACTGTTAAATTACCTTCCGAATATTGTCCTCATCATCCGAATCACTGATATCGGCTTCCGCTCCACTAGTAACGACTTCATCATCAGTAGGCATCGCCTCACAATCGTTAAAAATGATATCATGTAGTGGAAATCGATGGAGATCCATCTCATAATCTATAAATAAAGTAAACGCAAGAATAATAACTTGAGCAATACACCGAACAATTTACAATTTTAGAAGGTTCGGCATCTACATTGGCAAGTCTTTTGTAGGCCTACAGCTTTTTTATAGCGTCTGCACTTTTGTTTGGTAACATTAGTTCGATTTAAATCTACTGGTATTTACAAACTTAACAAATGATGTCACAAACTTTATAAAAATGGCTATGCCTTTAATTTTATACGTTTTATAAATCTGTATGTATTAACATCTGTATTTGAAAATTTAACGTTATTTTCATGCTTTGTAATTGTCGATTGAGGAATGGATTCGTCCACTTTATGTAGAGGGCCTCCTTTATTTGTAACTGGCAACTTGTTAGCGTGATCCAATATTTTTTAACTAATCCTACAATTAGATATTTGTAAATATGTGACTTTTTATCTCTACTGTATTGAGGTGTTCGTCAATCACAGTTGAAATATGTCGGGAAGTCTCGACCCTATGTATGACATTACATCCTCCACACTTGAACTGATACACATTGGATCTCAGAGCGCCCTCTATAGACTCTTAATGCTTAAACAATTCTTAATTGTATTTGTACTAAATAAGCCAACTAAAGGTATTTTTACATCATTAAAGTATTTTCACATAATATTAACAGTTTGTCTTTTGTAAATTCGGACGTTTAACCAAATGGTAATTTGAAGTAATCAGTTTTGCCAACCGTGATTTTATTGTCATTTGTTATTAATGTTGATTTGGTCGATTAAATTTTGATTCATGATAAGATTTCAATTGAAAATCAGATTGATAAGAAACGATACAAGTAGTAGAAGTTAGTTGTCATACCATCAAATAACAATCAGCAAAATTTTCTTTTTTGTTAAAATTAGTCTATTACTGTATAATTAATACAAAGGTTTTACGTACCACCTTTTTCTTCAATTTGGTCCAAAAACATTCTCCACCATTCGATTTCTTCGTTTTTTAAGTAGTTCTTGACCGAAGCGATTGCTCGTTTTACTTTTGGTAAGTCTGCATTATCAAAGTTTGGTGTACAAAGCTCTGGGCTTCCTGAAGTTGGACTACCTAGGAGTAGATATGGACTCGTATCCACCTCTCTGGAACAATCGGCCCAGTTATCGTCGGTTGACCAATTCTTCGTCTTCATAATGCATTTTCCTGAATCTTCATGAAGTGTAAATTTGAATTGATGAGGTTTGCTATGGTATCTGATGTCTTGTAAATGCGGTGTTATCCAGTCTTTGACGTTGAATATATGTTGTATAATTGACGTTGTTATATGGAGCTTTTGGTATGAAGATTCAATGGCATCTTGTAAATGATCGAGTGTAACGACGCGATTTTTCTTTAGATGCTTGGAAACGCATGAGAACATTTGATCGATATCTTCGTGGGTGTGGCCAACCATTAAAAATCCAATTTTTATCTATAAGTTAACAAAGAAAAAACAAATAAATAAACAGAGATGTTTAAAACATTGTCAGAGCAGATTTAGGCATGAGGACAATCAACAACCAATCTGGCAGTAAATCAGCCTTTTATACGAATCAAAGGGGCGGATATATACTTTCTGAAAAGAGAGGCCGGAGAACTAAAAGTTAAACTAGGGCGGGGGATGTTCACATGATGACTTCCTTTGTTTATAAATGATTGCAGAAGAAATGTTGACATGGTACAGGCGTGAGGTTTTATCACGAAACATATAATAATAGGCGTGGGTTCAGGGCCCGCCTATAACGCCGGGAAAATTGTGCTTTACAGATGCTCTCTTATGCACTTTTAGAGGCCCAACGTGTGCATAATTTTTTCAGGTGCAACTAATTAGTGTTCTGCCAAAGTAAAAAAAAGGGGCAATATATCCTTGGATCCGTGCCTGACTATCGATACCGGTATTTTACAATAAATCGTAGAAAATAACCAAAAAGGCGTGGGACTGGGGCCCACCAGTGCCCGGGTAAACCTTTGTTTAAATGTGCTCTCTGATGCAATTTTAGAAGCTAAAAGTCTGCATGTAATTATTTTTCGGGTGTAAATAATTTAATTTTAAGTCAGAATGGAGGAGGCCCAACACCCTTGGATCAGCGCCTGACTATGACTACTTTACAATTGTTAGAACCATAGAACATAGCCAAAAAGGCGTTGGTCCAGAATCCGCCTATGGTTCTTACCAAAAATTATGTTTTATGCTTGTCTTATAACATAATTGTCGAGGTAATTTATGTATTTATGTAGCAGTGTGGACAAAGCAGTCGATGTGTAGTCTATTAACTCCCGAGTTAGTAGGGAATTCCGTTTCAGCTTAGTGGTAATAGTTTTATTTCCATGCGGGAAGACCTGAGTTCAATTCCCAGCCGGGCACACTACCCGGAAACCCAGTCTCCGCAGGTTAAATTTGGTGGCAGCAGCGGTGGGATGGATTTATCCGATACCTAAACCGGTTCGGATCGTCAGGATATTCATTAAAAGACATTTTCAGATCTGAGGATGGATCTGCGTTTACGAGGGTGAAGTGTAGCAGTGTGGACAAAGCAGTCGATGTGTAGTCTATTAACTCCCGAGTTAGTAGGGAATTCCCTTTTAGCTTAGTGGTAATAGTTCTGCTTTCCATGCGGGAAGGCCTGAGTTCAATTCCCAGCCAGGCACACTACCCGGAAACCCAGTCTCCGCAGGTTACATTTAGATGAAATGAGACTAAAAAGATGAAACTAACATACCTTCTGAAAAACCTTTAGTTCCAACAGTAATGCACAGAGCGCAAATAGATATCTGTTTTTATTGTCTTTACCACTATTGTCCAATTGAAGATACAAAACTGGTGGCAGTGGATTGATCTTCGCAATTGTATTCAGTAGAATGTTGCATGTAAGATTAGGGTCATGGGGAAACTGTTTCAGGTCAATATAACCGTGTCCACAGCGACCATGAACCAATACACCTGTAACATGGGTACCTAATTTCCACATCTTCGAAGTTTCTTTTGATTCACATAAAAAGGCTGGTAGGTCAGTCTTGCTCTGGTCCATTCCATCGATAATAATAGACAGATATTTCCTGGGGTTTCGTCTTGATTTTTGCATATGTTTGTAATATTTTTTACGCTCAATACTAAAAGATGTAAAATGTAAAACATTGTCAACAGATATAGGCATGAGGACGATCAACACCACCAATCTATTACATCAAACCATTTATTAAACGAATCAAATTAATTATGCATTTTTAAATAATTAAGATTATTTTCAAAAGCATATTTTATGGTTTTTGCTTAAGTAATAAAATTGAATCCTCTGCGCCTTAAGGCCCATGGGCTGAGAGCTTATCCCCCAATTTATGTAGCGTGAAGCGGATGAGAGTGTGATACTCCCTCTTGATGGGACGATAGTCCATCGCACGTTATTCCCAGCAATTTTTGCGGTACCCATTGTACAGCTGGGTAGACTGAAGCAATGTGAGTAAAGTGTATTGCTCAGATGCACAATCCACTGAAGTCCCTACCTCTCAATTGTCGAGTCTGAACTATAACAACTGCGCCAACCGCTCCCACTTGCTTAACACCCTATTTCATTATATACTGATGTGATGATGAAATAGGATAGGAGCGGCAACTTAAATATACAGTAGACCATCTCATTTATGAACTTAGCATTTAGAAAAAACTGTTTTGTAAACACCATAAAACATTTTACACTATTGCCCAATTACATTGTTAAAAACGCAGGTTTTAACAATCAGGAGAAAAGAATGACACAAATATGTGTTTGCATATATTATCTTACCGTAGGCATTCTCATTTACAAACTTTGTCATTTACAACTTCCAGCTCAGGGGAGTGTAATTGAGAAGGTTGACTGTAATGTGTGTTGCTTATAAAAACGATTATAAATTAGTCTACTTACTTTTGCTTTCGTAAATGTTTTTCTCTCTTTAACAACAACTTTTGTCGTTTTTCTTTCTGATGTGTCTTGCTCAATTGAAATTTAATACGGGTACACTTGCTACACTTAGCGAAACGATTTTGCTGAAAATAAAATTAAAACAAATTATAGATAGTGGCGGCGCCAAAAATTCTTGACAGGAAAGAAGGGGAGCTTTGAGCCCCAAAGGTAAACTTGAAGCTCCGATAGAAGTTATTTTAATACAGTGATTGTCAAACAGTTTTCACTATGACTTTGAGTCTTCTTTGGCTTGCTGAGAAAAAGCCCCTCGACGATAGGCCTATAGCGACGGGAGGGAATCATCCCGTAACGCTGCCACTGATTATTATAGATACATAGTGTCAATGTTATTGAGTCATCATCTTCATAGTAAACATGACACAAAAATTGTGAGATACTGCGAACAATAATAAGGATGAACTTACTTCAGGTATTACAACGTGCTTAAATTCCGAGGCCCACATTTTATAAAATGTAACTAAGGCACAGACGTCTTCGTTTTGGAACTCTAAGTCATCTTTCATATGCATGTATACGTCATGTCTGGTTAGGGTTGAAGGAAGATGAATTTGATCGCTCATTGGCATTTTATCCCCGTACTCTCTGCAAAATACTGTAAACCATGATCGACATTTTTGTGTTGTATGGCTGTACTTCAATTTCCTCGAGATATTGGGTGGCAGACAATACATGCAACCATCTGAAAGAGGAAAGGTAATGTTCACTTAAAATACGACTTTATTTAATAGCGTACCGTACTTGGGCAGATCCTGAAAACGGGGGGGGGGGTCCCCATACCTTTTTTAGGATGAAGGCCCCACCCTCTGTCTAAAATAAATTAAAAGTTACCCAAAGTTTAATAATTATACAAAACTGGATTATCAAATTTCCTACATAAGCCACCATATTGTCCTTAACCCTTCTGTTCCGATCCCCCTCCCATTCCCCCTTCCGGTGCCCTTCTACATTTCGAAATGATTTGCGGCGACGTAAGTAGTAGTAGGAAAAGATCAAGAAAACAATGTCTTAAATAAATTAATAAGGTAGACAATAATGTTGGACAGTAAGCATTTTAAAGCGTTCAATTAATCTAATGATTTCACGTAATATATTGTTTTAACGTGTTCAAATTAGTCCCCGCCTCGTTTGTTAATATAATGTGCAAGTGTATCTGATCAAATACAGCGGGGCCTATTAGTTTACAACAACAACTTACCAATTGCTTGTTTTCTGATTTTGTAAAACGTTGTCCGACCTATTCCATAGCACAGCATCCACGCCTTTTTGCAAACCTGTTCCGCACCTATCAGCAGACATATTTTCACTGAATCTCCCGCGGTGGTTATATGTTCGTGAAAGTACTTTAGCATCCAACATCGTTGTTGGTACTCGGACATTTCTTGAAACTCCTCCCTGACTTGTTTTAATAATGGAAATGGCAGTTTACTGGTGCACATCAGGGAACAACATAAGACCAAATATACAGTGTGTATTGGCTGTAGATGATTCTTGCTTCTGCCTAAAGAATAAAATTGCAATAATTAATCTTTAGGAATCAGTGACGTGTTGGGGGGGGGGGGAGGGTGGATGCTCGGGGTGCTCGAGCACCCTCACCTCCTAATTGTTCAACCCACCCCTGGCTCATTCTGTCTATCTGCCACCGTCCGTGAACGGTATCCGGTCGTTTGGTCGCGCCTTCGTTTTGGTCTCGCTTGTTTTTCTACATGAATCAGTCCTTCAAAATGACTTTTTAAACTAATATATGTATGTAATAACAATTATGGATATCCACAATTATAATGATAAAAATATTATGAACATCCCCCTTCGCCAAATCCTAGATAACCAGGGGCGTGTACAGAGGGGGAGGGGGAGGGGGAAACATGAGCGCGCCCATATAAATTTAGAAGAAAAAAAATCTAAGTTGAATGATAAAAATAAATTATATAATAATACACTTAATTTCGTAGTTCAAGCTAGGATTCAACATGAAGAAAATAAATTAGATGATTCAACAAGTTCTAATGCCAAAATTTTAAATAGTTTAAATAAAACTAAAGCGTATAACGGAACATCAATAAAATTTTCATGATTTACTCAGAAGTTCTAGTTGTAGTTTGTTTTAAGAATAAGCATAATACTAAAAGTCGTATTTTAAGCTATTTCGACTGATTTGGAAAAATTGTAATTTTACTGGCCCATAAAGCATGGTTAAAGGGGAAGAATGTTCACACCCTGGACCCAGACCGGGGGCCTTGGCTGCCCCCTGGCCCATGATTGCCCGCTTAGCTTGCAAACTTTACATTAGCCTACTCCATTGAGCACCCCTAAGTATTTTTTTTTCTGCACACGCCTCTGATAAACCCCTGAGAATGTTATATCGACTTCTCCTCATTGATTAAAAACCAACAGTTTACATTTAAAAAACAATTTTTTTTTTGTATCGGTTAGGTAATATACTTTCTATTGGATTCTTTCTATTAACTTAATTTGTTTATGAAAATAATGCAATTAAACTTACCACTTGATTTCTTTTTTATACTGACTTCAGGTTCACTCTCACTTGACTGACTGCAGTCATTCTCTAACAATGTTCTGTTTTTCCCTTTAAATAAAACAAAGATAAAAAATATAGAATAATGATGATGGTAATGACAATAACATAAGATAATGAGCCACAATAGGCTTATAAAAGGATTCCATGCATACATTTGTTTGATCGCGGCGTTCCATTTTACGGTTGTACACAACAAACTACAGTAATCTTAATGGTTTATTTAAACGTTGTTCAAAATGTTTTTATGCATTTATTATTAGTAAAAAGTATATAGTGTTTTTTAATTGTATTATTTTAATCTATGAAAAATATACGGCCTATGCTAGAATTATAGAAATCAAACGAACTTATAGACCTGTGTAAGATGTTTCACCATACAAACATGTATTATTTTAATATAATATAAGTGTTAAAATTAACTATTTAAGCAACATTAGGTGAGTAGCGGCCGCTTTTTCTCGGGGCCGCTTTAGGCCTAATCCAAATATACCAAAGTGTAGTCCTATGGAACCGTATACACAGTAATAATTCCTAAGTTATATCGCATTTGTAGACGAAAATGTACAGATAACCCTCAGAACTTGACAAATAGAAAAATTACCGCTGGCATGACCATGACAAATTAAAAATTTTAAGTTAAAATTCGTTGCTTTACAAGTCAAATTTGATTATATCAAAAAAGTACCAATTATCTACCAGTGCTATAGGGCCCTATAGAATGGTCTAAAGAACAATCACATAATAAATATAAATTTTCATAGTATTGCATATTTAGTGAACCTAGAAATTACTTACCAATTGAGAAAAATCCATCATCAGATTCAATATCTGTTGACGAAATACACGGTCCATCATTTTTTTCATCTATTTCGTTTGACTCAAACAAAACACGATCAATATTCTCGGAGTCATCACTCGAATAATGGAGGAAGAAATCTTGAGAATCAGTCATCATAGAAGAACAGTTTCTCTACGTAAACAGCACTACGGTATGTTTTACAGTATTATTCGCAAGCTTGTGCGGTCCTACCGTTAAAAATAGGCGCCATTCTCAGTTATATTTTGATTGGTTGTTTCGAAACAATGATAGTCTTCCGCATGCGCGAATCCGAACATTAGTGCAAATTGTGAAAGGCGTTGTAATAGCTGGTACAGTAATAGCAATTTCCTGTAGCCTGAATCTTGCATTTTTATTTTTTGGTGGGTCAAAAATAATAGCTCAAGTCACATCATTGTAAAAATGAGGTATTCAATTTATGAACTCCATGATTGTAATAGTTAAAACCCAGATACATATCAAGTAATGAAATACAGGAATGACGATGACATAATTTATGTCGAAAAATTAAATCTATTTTATTTTACAAAAAATTCGTTCGGTTTCTGTGTACCGTGTATTCAAATCAATCTTTACACTATAGCCATAGTAATCCGTATATCAATAACTAGACAGCTCTATGGAAATCCAAAAGGTTTCTGACCACTAGTTCTTGTAAGACGGGCGCATAAGCATAAAACGCACAATACATAGGCCTAGATAATACTATTTTCGTAATAAAACATTTAATATATTTACTTAGATATTATTTTCGCTTATCTTTAAAGTATAACGAAACTCCATTTATGTATTTCAACTACCGGTACTGAATTGATCAAATGTTTCTATTTTTGCGATCTTTACATTTGTTCCTATAGTTGTTAAAATACATTTCAAACATTGGGACATTTCATGCATTGACCAGTTGACAATGTAGTAGGTTTCGATCGAGTCGGCAAACTCAATGTAGGCATAAGGTTATTTCCTGCATGATGCAATGAGATTTTAATTAATCATTATCCGCTATTTTGTTTTTTTAGAACCGGTGGTCACTGTTATACGACAGAGAGGCAATGTATCGTTTAGTTAATGTATGGAGGTATATCTGGTTAACAATAGATTACATACAAAACGAGGCTATTATAAAATTCTAAATAGCCAACATTTATCAATATTTTCAAAACCAGCGAACATGTCATCTTGCCTGCCAAATATTAGTAGTCCATAAATATAAATACACTGATTGGTTACAACCATTGCCGTTTAGTCATCATCATCAGGCATCCTTCAGTCACATATGACTATGGAATTGACAAATGGAGAGCCACACCAACTATAATCCAAAAAGCCTAATCCTATAGAAAAACCTTACAAATTTCCAAAATTTCCATGAATAATTAAGTTATGAGTTTAAGTATTTTCTTTCATGGCTAAATAATCCAATGCGAGAGGAGCATATCCTCTGACATTTAGCACAAACAAACATATTGACACTGGCTGCCTCTGAAGGAACACTCTCTGTACGTCGTTTAGTATTAATTGAAAAAAAATCCCATATTTTGACGTAGACACGAATTAAACACATCCTTGATTGTCATCAAGACTGACGAAAAAGAACAAATTTAAGTCTGGTCAGAAGTTGTTGAAAATTGACCAAAGACATAGAAACCCGATGCAGTGTGACCCTCACAAAAATATATAAAAATATGAGTAGACCTAGGTGATACCGTAATCATCGATAATGATAGTCATGATGATGGAATTGCATCGTTTTATACGTAGATTTATTTTAGAATATTGGGAAATTGTCACTTTCTCATAAAAAAACTGATGAAAGTAAAAAATTAAATATTTGGACTGTTTCTGTGCTAAATATACGCCCACAGTCATTTGATTTTCATAGGTTATTGGCCCCTTTGAGGACAATATAGGCCTAATGTAAAAGGAAAACCGTGCTTTTGCGTTCAAACCTAGGCCATTTAAAACAAATCCTGCAATCACTGTAGTTAATGCGAAAATGTAACATGTCTCTCGGCGACTGAAAAACAATTTAAGCTTTCATACACTCAACCTGCATGTACAATAAAAAACACATAGGCCTAAGGTTAATGTTTTATAATCCTTAAAAATACTAGTTAAACCTATAGGTAAAATTCGTAATTTAGCTGTAATGCGAGTAGTGTTAACATAAAAAAAAACTCCAACCCCATTAAAATAATTCCTTACTATTTAAGATGATTTTTATAACACATACAGGGCCTACGCTTTTTAACTTTTTTTGACATTTTTATAACAGTGTTTTTATGTAAACATATATATTTTTTTTAATTTAGTATTGTTGTAGGACATCATAATGCTAAATGTCATATATGTTTCTATTTTTGCTCCATAAATTTTAATTACGTCATGGCAGTTATTAAAAAACGCAGTTTGTTCAGTGTTAAAATAAACATCGAAGACTGTTAAGGTGATTGTACCTCAGGAATCATAATTGC
>JAOTQE010022793.1:0-10593 GCA_025631205.1 Nesometra sesokonis | reverse complement strand
GTAGTGTAAGTTACATATATTGTATATGTAGATGTATATAGATTTATTTTAGTAGGTTATGGTGATTTTTTTATTATTATTATTGTTATTATTATTATTATTATTTTATTTTTTTTATTATTATTATTATTATTATTATATTTTTATTTTTATTATTATTATTATATATCTGAAAATTGTTAATGCAGTATAGAAGTTGAATGCTTAAACTGATTGATTTTGAGATAAATAAAATATTGAAAGAATTGTCATTTTATTGTTTGTGCCTTGTGGAAAAATTGCTTTGTGACTTACGCCTCCTTTGATTTGGCTTTGCCACATTTTTCCCATTTTATATTCCTATCCCGGTAAATTTCTCTTGAAGATGGTCCATTTGGGGCACTTTTAGGGACAGCCCTTTACTGTTTCGGCGGTTGCCATGGAACCCTGCGTAACCCCTGGATTCACCACTGTATATGATGTAATATATAATATTTAATTTGTTAACCACTTACCTTAACTTGTTCTAGTTTTTCCTGTGATGTTAGACGACGTGAGGTATTAGATTGTGAATATCTATTTTTTAAAGGATCATTTTCAGAATGATTTGTCTGCACAGAATGTATATTGTTTATTAGATCTTCATTTGATCCATCTTCATGCACAATAGAATTTGTTGAATTAATACTGTTATCTATTAAGGATTCACTGAGTTCATCATGTGGGTTCTGTGACTTCTTTTTACCTGGTCGATATGTCAGCAGAATAAAGTATCTGAAACAAGGTATGTTGTGAAACACTATAACCTGCTATGGCAAAAGTTAAAATTGACAAAAAGCAAGACGAACAGACAGACAGACAGGACAATATGCCCCATGGGGCATAAAACCATTTCAAGAAAGTATTATTACTGATACTGATACAAATTAAGCTTATAAAACAATTGTGTTCAACAAGCCCGACAGACTCATAACTTCAAAAAGTTAGGGTTGTATGTTTTTTAATTAAGCATCAAAAAAACTTTTTGGCTAACGTAAAATTCCCCCTAAAATTGTAAAACATATATAGTTATCCTAAAAATTATAAGAAATGAATAAAGTTAATTTTTAAATTTTAATTACAAGAATTTAAAAGCTAAAAGTACAGAGAATAAAATCCCAATCTAAATTTTTGATTAAAATGTGTGTTTGGTCAATACAATTTTTAGGGCATATAATCATCACTCATTTGTATCATTATTATAATCATAATAACCGTTGTCTCTGCCGGTGGTGGTGGCACCACCATCGCCCGTGGTGCTGGCGTCACCACCGTCGCCATCATCATCATAATCATTGTCATAAATTAATACTAATCATCATTATTTAATCATCACTCATCATTATCATCACAAGGCCTAAAAATTACCCTATTCAAGATAAATTTACACTGTAGAAGGCATACTAAAAATATAGCCCTGACCATCTCAAATTTTCAAAACTTTTGTAGTGTTATACTTCTACTTACACTATAAAACTGATAGCTGGTACTACTAAAACAATCAACATCGATACCCTTGGTGAAATACCCATTACAGAGGTAAGTAAAACATACACAAGTGCAAACAGAACCCCAGATACACCTGTCCCTGTTGAGTAGCCAACCATTACACTCCTATTAAAGAAAGATCAAAACAAATCTTATTCCTTTAAAATGTGGAACATGTTGTCTGATTCCATTTGTCAGTCTTCTTCCGTAAGCTTCTTTGTGTTTGTATTAAGTGCTATATAAATACAACTACAAGTAAGAAGCAAGCAATGAGATACACACCATTGTGACAGGATTCAATATTTCAACATAAATAATGTCATCAGGTGAAGTCGATTAGTGGACCTTTCGGAAATACAACTATGTTACATTGTTTTTTTTACATTTATAATTATACCTTCTGAGTGTCACCTTTTGTTTCAGCATTAAACTCTTTATGTCGCTAAAGCTATTGCTGAAGCAACATTTGGACTTTATTACAAACTCCCTCTTGCTTTCCATGAATATATCTCTCAGTCATGTAACCATTTTAGTTAATTTTTGTTTCAATTTACAATATATAAATTCTGAACTATTATCATCATTTTTATTATTATTAATGTCTGTAATGTAATGTTCACGGACCAAAATCACAAGCTATTCAAAATTAAACTTTGTTGTGCAATACGAAAAATTAACTCTCCAGAAACAATGATCCAATACGCCATTTCACGGTTTCAACTACGCATGTGCGTTACCAAGGTCAAGTAATAAAATGACGCGCAGCTCTTATTGAAAGGAATATAATTGCCGCGCGTCGTTTTATCACTTGAACTTAATCTGCACATACGCAATTGAAACTGTGAAATGGCTTACTGGGGACGTAAATTCCTGAAATCATGAAGCCTATGTATATTTACTGACAAACATTCTTTAATGCTTTGCATTATCTAGCTATCTACACTCAAGCTGCTAAAAGTATTTTTTAGAGCAATGAACACAAACAAAAACTTGTGTACTATAATACAAAAGTCCATTCATTTTAGGGCTGCTAATAAAATAATGATAATGATAATAATAATATGTGACATTTATATAGCGCTCATTGCCAAGGCCTCTAAGCACTTCACAATTATTACCCCCAGTCATTGGAACCAACACCAAACAATCCACTTCATAATTTTGCTGCTGTATTCAGTGCATATGGCATTTGTTACTCCCAGGTACCCACTTATACTCCTGGGTGAATAGAGGCAACGTGGATACAGTGTC
Source organism: Nesometra sesokonis (assembly GCA_025631205.1). Lineage (NCBI taxonomy): Eukaryota > Metazoa > Echinodermata > Crinoidea > Comatulida > Antedonidae > Nesometra > Nesometra sesokonis. The sequence goes on along the minus strand of JAOTQE010022793.1, from coordinate 7,836 downwards.
TTGCCTAGGAACATCAACAGCCAACCAGAGTGAGCTTCGAACCACCAACCTCGTCATTGGAAGCCCGAAACGCAACTGCAGTGCCAACTGCTTCCACAAATATAGACACAACACCAACAGCCAAATATCTATCACTTACTTGTCAAAGTAAGAACTAAGACTTAAGAAAAGAAATTCTCCAACACCGGTGCCCGCACTTGCACACCCAACACCTACATAATAAAGCAAATTATGAAGCAATTGTTATTTTAATAATTTTAAAATAACTTCATAATAAAATAACTTCGTATTTTATGAATGGATGGATTAGTGAGTGTTATACAGTAAAGACGTGTCTCCAGTGGGGTTTTTCTGCCGGGTATTTTGGGGAGTACACCAGAAGACAATCAATTACTCTTTTAGTCATGCATCCTTTAACATGTGTTAATGTTGTATTACACAAAAGACCAACGGCTTAATGCCTCATCTGGAAAATGATACACAACTAGCTATTAGGAAAATGTTGATCGACTTCATGTCTCGTCCAACAGTTAGCTTTCTTGCCACTTAACCATTCAGGATGAGAAATATGTCATGCTCTATAAACCAATCTTATTTCCTCCATGGTCTAATCATAAGGCTGAGTGCATCTAATTTATTTCTTCAATGACGAGTGTCACTCATGGGGAAGGAACCTGGTGTACAGAGAGGTCCACAACCAGAACTTTGAGATTTGAAATCAAGCATGCTAACCACAAAGTTACAGCACCAGTCCACGAGGAGACGGGATGACAAAATGCAATAAATAAGCTTACTCACCAAATAAACTAAGTGCTAAGGTGTTGGAAAATGAAACAATGACTAGACTGACTGCACCCAAAGCAATGCTAATGCTGATCATTATGCTGAAATAAAATGAACAGAGTTCATGTGCAATGCAGATAACTCTCCAAAAAAAAATTCAATTTTGTTGATTTCTATAAAGAGTTTGGTTTAAATCTTACATATTACTTTAGCAAATATGATAATAAGGGTGTGTGTGTGTGTGTTTTTATAACGTTTAAAAGATTTTCTATGATGTTTCTGTTAAAAAAAGAAGTGTTACAATATTCGCAGGTTCGAAAAATGTGCAACAACAACAACAACACCACTACCACCAACAACAACAACAACAACAACAACAACAATAATGTAGTGCTTGATACAATTAAGTACCAGGGTGCTCTCCAAATTATTACCCCAATCTTTGGCATTTCTTTTTTGCTGCATGACATAAAAAAGTGCATTGACATTTGAACCTTCTACATCATTCTTGGGTGTGGAGAAGCAACTACAGATAAAGTGCCTTGCTCAAAGACACAAACATGCGGCCCGACCTTACTAGCTGGAAGCCCATATGTGCAATCTCAGTGGTGTACAGTGGCAGCGCTACAGGGGCTAGGGGGAACTACAGCCCAGCCTTTGCTCCCCCCACCCATCCGTGAAAAATTTAAGATTTCGTCGGGGCTTTGTAAGTCCAGCCGAGCCCCCAATATAAGAAATGGCCTAAAAAGGCAATCAAAATACGCCAATAACAGGTTTTTTAGCTTGTCAAATTGAAAACCGAGGACACGCCCACCTCAAACTTGCCCTGCCTGTCCGGGGTGCCCTCCCTGTTAGGGCATTGCCCTGAGGTCAGGGAATTCCTAGCGCTGCCACTGGTGGTGTAGTGGTAAAGATACAGATAAAGATATCAGATATAAAAGGTTCAACTGACAACTTGTATTTTTGCTAGTATTCTCAGCTGAATTTGCAAAATAATATACAATTAAATTGAACATTGACTTTCCAACACAGTCAAAGTAATTTGTTCACAGATATTATTAGTAAACTTGCCTAAGTCGAATCCAAAGGGGCCTTCAAAACAAATTGACCTAAAGAAAAAAATTTGTCGGGATGGTGGGATTTACTGGCTATTCCATTACTTTTATAGGGGTAGATAATTTTCAACTAAAATTAAATTAAATTTATAACTTGGCTTAGGAAAATTCGACTTGGGCAAGGTTGACCATATACTGTCACTGTTACTATGTTTAATCTGTTAATATAGTAATGAGTAGCTGACTTACTTGTAGGTTACGTATTCAAAATACAGTGGAACTGTCATTTTAGCAATTAACGAAGGGAATATATCAGCTAGCAGCACTGCCCCTGTAGACACCTTGTTGCAGTCCTTGTAGTTTAAGGGCCCAGATGTCGTAAGATTATTATATAATGGCATTGTTACAACTGGAGATACCTGAAAGTATTACAAAAATATTTTTTGATAACCTTTGTTTTTTTTTTATTTCAAAGTAGAAAAGTATAAAATATGAAACACATATTATAAGCAAATAACAATATTGTGGATCTACACAAGAAAAAATATTCTTATCAAGTTTAAGACCCATAAAAAATAATCATAAAAACAGATAACATAAATAGTTAAAGTACATATTTTTAAAAATATACAGTAGTTTAGTACATCAGGCAAATAAAGAAAACAGTTATATACAGTATATTAAAACAAATATAAATTGCAGTCCAATGTGCACCTATTCAATGTAATTAAATGTAATGTCATATTTACATTTTGGGATCATAGCATACTGAATTTTCAATTGTGTTAATAGGTTAACTGCTTAAGAGGTTTTTAAGATATAATCCAGACTCTCTATTTTCAATACTCTCTTCACCACTTCCACTGAAATTATGGAAAACATTATTTTTTTGGGTTTGAGTTTCTGTATGGAAAACATTGTCTACCGCCCTCTTAAAAAACTCACTTTTTCCAATATTGTTTGTTGGCTGTTTACCTTTAATGCAAAGAGCGCTATGGCTTTAGCATAATACGCTATAAGACTTTTCAGGGGAGGATTTAAGGAGTTAAGAGTGGGGGCCTTAATAGGCTCAACCCTTTCACTATGCCTCTGTTCGGGCCATGTTTGTAAGGAAAATAAGTGATTTAGAAATAAATGGCAAAAAAATCTAAAAGGCACTACTTTGAATTTCATTTTCATGTTGGGAGGACAAGGTGTTGGCTTATGAGAAAAGGGGAAAAAATTGGTAATTTTACTCGACAGCCATTTTGATTTTTTTTTCATCAAATCTGTGAAAAAAGTTACTTTTCCCTGAGAAATTCCTTTTATCGATTATTATTATAGATGCGGTTTTTTTACACTGAATCATGATGCAGATACTAACGATGAATGTAACTATTAAAAGGTTGCATAATTTTCATCATTTTATAACAAAATACACACAAATTAACATTTTTCAGTGAATTCGTAAAAAAACATTACATTTTCAAAAAAAATCAATTGGAATAATAGAGGGCGTAAAAATTGAAGGCGATTTTTTTTTGTTTTAATGTTGCAAATATCTCAAAGTTGATAGGGAAACTGAAGAGGACTTGTGTAGTATAGGCAAATAGTTTTAAAGAATGATTTATTTTGGCCGGGCCCACACGATTCAACAACATTCTTTTAGCACGGTACTACCGGGCCTAAAAAAATGTACGCAAATGTACTTAATTGACCTGAAAAATAATTCTGTAGCTGTAGCGACAATGAATTAATAAATCTAAATACAATGTTGCTATATAGAAACCCTAGAGGCAAAGCAGGGGAAATATAAATGAACAATTAAGGCTTTTTTGCTTGTCAAAATCACTCACAATCTTGGATCCACCCCTGCTCTTGTAATTTTTATTATTTTTAATTATTTTTAAAGGTATACATACAGTTGTAGGTTGCTTCTTATCCAGTTCTGAGAGAATATCAAACGCTGCAGATAACATGATACCATAGCAGAAATTATTACATAACCCAAGTAACCTAAAATAAATTAAAATAAAATAGCATAATTAACAATCTTTAATATTTATCTTCTATTATGAATTTCTTATATTGGTATAATTACTTAATCCGAAAGGTCCAGTAATCAACTTCAAGTACGAAAGTATAATGCATACTCCAACTAATGAGATACACGCCATCGTGACAACATTCAATATTTCAACATAAATTATGTCATCATCAGGAATCTGATTTCTGATGATGACATAATTTATGTCAAAATATTGAATCTTGTCACGATGGTGTGTTTCTCATTGCTTGGTGTATGCATTATACTTTCTGTATAATTACTTGTTATTTAAATGAAATGAAAATTTTTTTAAATGATACAATTTTCACATTAATTATAATTTTTTAAACTTACATATATATAACAAAATTAACATTTTGGCATTTTTTAGCACCGGCAAGATGGAGCTCTAGAACTATCCATAAGATTAAGCATATTTTTGATTTTTGGTAATGGTGGAAAAAGACAGAGGCCCATTCAAAATACCCTGTTGTTCCTAGTGCATTTGGTACCTCTGGGTAAGTGCCCACCTTCCATAAGCAACCAAGGACACATTTTGACTTAAAATATATATTTTTTGTATGTCAATTTACCTCCCATAAGCAGAAATCCTGAAAAATGACTTTTATACATGCATCAAGTACTAAGTTCTGTACAAAGAACTAAAACTTTAATGGGTGAAAATCATATTACTGCACTAATTGATCTTAAAAAATAATAATATTTAATATATAGAATGTTATTTAAATTTCAGAGGCCATTTGCATTGAGAATTTCATAAAAATAAGTGCCTTTTTGATTTCACAAAGTTTAGCTCTCTATCGGCCAAAATTCTCGTAAGTGGACACCTCCCGTAAGCAGACACTTTAATCGAACATGAGGGTATCTGCTTATGAAAAGTTCAACTGTAGTCCTGAATGGGAACTCACAATTGAATTAAATTGCCGGTTACAAGTCAAATTTTTTACACACTTGACTACTTATTGAGAACAGTTTAGAAGAAAATAGCAAATTCAAACAAATAAATTGATGCATGAGAGCACTAAATATAACCCACTTGATTAGTTAATAAAAGGAGTAGATTTTAGGTGGGGGAACCGGCTCCGGCATCCCCTTTAGAAAATAAAATATCATTTGCCAATAAAATGGAAAATATTCAGCAATTATAAGACAAGAATCTCTTAACACGTCCATTTCCGGACATCTAACGACCAAAATTTCCCGGTGAGCATGTCCCGGACCCCTAAAACTTTGATTTCCTACCACTCACCCCCTCCCCCTTTTCCAAAAGTCTACATTTCTTCAATGATAAGTGGTTTTGCACAATATTGAAGGATGATAGAACTGGCATAGCACATGAAAATATGAGTAATTGTTAACAATATTATTTCAGTGTTTTCCCCAAGCCCTTCAAGGATCATGATACTATGATGCTTGGTACTTTCACCACATGATGCTTGATAGTTGGCCATGATGCTTGGAACATCTCCCATGATGCTTAAATGCCTCAAAATTACTTAAAATATCTAGATTTTTTTATTCATCACCCGCCCTCCTGAAAAATATTTCTCAGGAAAATTGTAAGTGTCTTCCAAAAATATTCAGAGTGAATCTTGGCCTAGCAAATTCGATTGTCCCTTCAAAAAATACCAGCTCTGCTCAGTGTTAAATACAATTTATATACAATAATATAGATATTTTTACATTGTTATGTACTTTTTCTGTGTTCTGTTTTTTATTGTGACGCATTGCACATTTGCATTACGCAAATTTGATCGACAAAGCAGCCGGCATAAAATCTCCTGATTTTTCACTTCTCAACCTTGGGACCTCTGAACTTTATCCTAATCACCCCGAACTACTGATTTACTTAGATGTTTACCATAAATAAATAATATTGATAATAACAATAACAAAAGCAATAACAATAATAATAATAATAATAATAGTCAGTTGAATATTCATATATTATTGCTGTATCATAATTATTGCAATGTAAATACTATTTCAATTCAGCCTTGCTGCCATGATGTATATTATTTAGAATAATTAAACTGTTTATCTATTTATTGATCTATGATGCTTGCCATGTTGGAGAAAACACTGTTAGTGAAAAAAAAACGTTTTATACTCACAAAAATGCAACAACATCTCGTTTATTTTTCGACTGCCTAATTGCTGGGCTGGGGGAGTTATCAGTTTGTGATGCATTGCATGAATCCAACTGTTCCTGATCCATTATTTATATATAACCTTCAGAGATAGAAAACAAGTTACAACTAAAATTAGATGGCAAAACACTGACAGTTTAGTGTATTTTGTTTGTATTCGTAATTATATTGAAAGTATTTAAAGTTGAGCCCCTCTCAACTTCACAATTAAACACACCTCAACACAATCAGCAATCAACAGGAAAACAGGCTTAAGAAAAATAAACTACATTTCAAACCTTAAAAAATTCTTTGAGAAATTTAAAAAAAATCTAGAAATTTGAACGCTGCTTGAATGTGTTTTTCCAATTTGATATGCATGTCAACCATTCTTACTTTTTCAACAGTCTCTCAAAAATATAAGATTTGGAATGTTTATTTTATATATAAATAAATAATAGAAATTTAAGTAAATACTTTTTGTATGTGAATAGCAACGTTTGTAAGATAAATCTCATTCTAAATTAAGACATAATTAGCATGAAATAGGATAAAGTAGTACGCCTAGACCAAAAACGCCTGCCTGGTCAGCGTTCCAGGCAAATAAATAAGGCACACCCGTTTATCCACCCGTCATTTGGTGCTCGTGTCTGTTGGCCTAGTTAGGGCCTAGGCTAGGCCTAGACTTCTGCTTTTTATATCTAATTAGCCCACTAATTTTAAGAACTAAAGATCGGCCTACCGACTCACTTTTAGTATTGTACTAAGTTACAGTATAAACAGGTCATAAACGATACACAGCATTTAACATCAAAACTTGACAGATCATGATTTTAACATTCACAACTTAGTTTCACAATCATGTTTCGTCACGGTTCATTTACCACGGCCACAACATCTTCGGCGTAGTGTCAAAGGTTATACTGGTCTGCTGGCGTGAGCGGCGGCGACGATTTTGTTTTTCATATTTAGGCCTAGTTAGGCCTAGGCTAGCCTATGTCGCTTTTATTATGACAACCATATATACATGCATTGGACAGTGTGGTAACCAACTTGGACAGCAATATTTTAAAACTGTTCTTACTAATGAAGATGGAGGAAGACGGTAAAATAGCCATCCGGTTTTTTCTTTCTACCTACCTAGGCCTAGGCTAGGGCCTAGCGGTCATTGGGCCTAGGCTAGGCCTAGGAGGCCATGGATGGGCCTGATCGTCTCCCCTACGGCAAGCCTCTTCTTAGGCGTACGCCTCCGGACTGTAGGCCTAACTGTATATACTACTGTAGGCCTAGGCTAGATCTGTTAACCAGTTATATAGTATAGTATGAGGGTAATTCCATGACATGTCAAATCAACCAAGAATTTTCCTCAAATCTCTTGGATTTTTTTCAAAATTTGGAATTTGGTTTGCCACATACGAAACGACCAGAACTAAAAATTTTGGTTTCGGCCCACTAATTAGTGAGATAGGGGTTGATGAACTTTTTGCTAATTAGCAATACCTCGCGCCTTTAAGTAACCATATCTCAGTAAGTATAAAGCCACCGACGAATTACCCCACCGGACCACACCGAACCACACCGGAGCACACCGAACCCCACCGGAGCACACCAAAACCACACCGAAGCACACTGAACGACACCGGAACACACTGAGCCACACCGGAGCTCATCCACAGTGAACCCTAATCAAACTTGTTCACAATAAAGAAATTAGTATACTAACGTAGGCCTAGATTAAAATTTATCTCAAATGTTGATTTTATTTATAAGTTTCGTTAGGCTAGACCTATTAATTATTCTTTTGTTAAATTTAATGCAATAG
>JAOTQE010022792.1:0-22169 GCA_025631205.1 Nesometra sesokonis | reverse complement strand
CCCTGTAGGCTTAGGTAAGTATTCTAGGCCTAGTTTAGCCAATGCAACAGTGCGCGTGTTTGCCGCTGCTGCGTAGCTTAACTACCTACTTAGGCCTAGGGACTAGGCCTAGTCGTAGCGTCGGCCAGGGGCAGGAGTAAACCTAGCTAGCCCTATTAGTAGAGGCTAGCCTAGGCCTAAACTTCTTACACCGCATCATTCCAAATGAGTAACAAAAACATAGGCTAGTGCAATACCCCCTTCAACGTCCTCACAAGAACCTCATTCTATTATACAGATGAAAGCTGCTCATGTAAAATGATAATAATATCCATCATCACCCCCTCCCTCTCACTCTAACACAAAATCTACACACACAGATATCCCCTTATCCAGCTAGCAAGGAACTATTTGGTCTCAGTTTGTCTCTTGTTCCGAAAACCACTGGTTTGAGAACAGTGGTAGGATATGTGCGGTAGGTCGGCCAAACTGTTTTTTTTTACAAAACTGTCCACTGGTCGACAACAAAATGTCGAGAAATTGTCGGTAAAATTTCCGTCAATTGAATATCGCTTGGCTTACCTACCTAACGCTTTTAACAAATCCATTTGAGGTAACATTATTACATTACCATTATTAAGTACCATCAACCAATTAACTAACGGTTATTTTATTGCACAATAGAATACATCGTTATACACAGAAACACATTATGATGCAAAAATATTCAAACGAAAATATAATTAATATTTTTTTAACTATAAATTTTAATAATTACATCATATGAGGTAACTTTTAGATGTAAATAAAGCAGGCATTTTAACATTAGTAATTTTAATACTAGCTTATTTTGACATTTTATTTTTCCGTTGATTGTGCAATACATTTTTAGCGCGATGTTATGCTTTTGGTATTTTATCCGTATTAATGTATTTTGTATATTTCCGTGTATGATTTTTGTTATTGCACTAAGTTTTCTGTCGCAACCCCTTGACCGCTTGTTGTCAAATAAATAAATGAAAATGAAATAAACTATATTTATATAAATTCACGATTCCGTCATATGACACTGTGTATTTATGATGATAATGCCAATAAAATACCGGTCATGACAAAACCACCAAGCACCATTGGCAAATAGAGGTGTGTCTATTGTTAATCTCGTACCATAATACACTTTTTGCAAGCTTTAAATTGAGGGTCAATTATCAAAATCTGACATCAATAAATGAAGTTATTGAAAAAATTGTACCCAAATTTGCATTGTATTTGTTTACAATTTCAATTTTTTATTTGCTTATTTCTACTTCCTTTGCAAGAACTTGACGGTTTTCCATGACTTGCCTCAAGTAATTACCATTAACCATTCCATCATCATTTTTTTACGTAAAAGTTAAGTAGTAATAGTGAACCTAAGTAGTAATAGTGGAAACTAAAATTGCTGGTAAACAGAATGCAGCGGTAAGGGTTTGGTCTGTTCTTGTTAGACTAGGTTTATGGTAATTTTCTGTTTTAGGTTTTCTAGAGACTGTGGTGGACTTGTGTACCCATGAAAACCATATTTTATAACGTCATGATATATAATGATAGGACATATATATGCAATTGTCACTGAATCAACTTACTCTATCACTGAACGCATAGACGCTTTTTACATTATGCGCTATAAAAATCTAATTTTTATTGTTATTATTATTATTATTATTATTGTTATTGTTATTGTTATTGTTATTGTTATTGTTATTGTTATTATTATTATTATATTATTATTATTATTAAAAACGAATAAACTACGTTGATATTGTAATTTAAAATGTTGTAAATTTGATAAAGTCATCTCCTTCCAAAAATATATTTAGCTAGACATTCTTCGTTCTATGAATAAAATGATAAAAGGACTCGTACTACGTTTCATGAGTTTCCCAACATCTTTCTCAAGGTATAGTCAACCGATTTTGATTCCAACACTTACTTCACAAACACTAACTTTTTGTAATAAATGATATTATTTATGAGTTATTAAACGTTAACAATCATAAGACAGGAATTGATCCCTTACACGTACATGAGGCCGTTTCTCGACATCTAAATGCCACAATTGTTTAATTACTTTCTTTACCACACACATGCAAAAATAATGCAATACAGTATAACGAAATATTTATTAAAACATATACAAATAATGTTATATAAGTATTTTAACAGAAATAATATAGTGTATATAAAGTGTGTGGATGGAGACCAGATAACTGTGAAAATATACTTTACTCTCTACCGCCCTCTTCCTCCTTCACCCTTTTCCAAAGGTTTGTGTCCGCTCCTGCTCGTACTGATTTTATATCATCCTTACAGGAGATTTTATGCTCGTTGTGTAACAGTTAAAACATGTAAAATATTAAAGCTTAGTTACGTTTATAATTACTATTAAAATGGTTTTTAGCCTGTGGTAGGAAGGAAAGAAGATAGCGGTTAGTGAGAGAATCGCGTATTCTGTTTATACAATGCGCAGTTTAATTTAAAACTACACAGTTTTTTAGTGCGCATGCCTAGGAACGAAAATTTGCGATTATCTGAGTCGATAACTGCATTTAAATTGCTAAAATTGCTCATCCTCGTTCACACAAAACTTTACAGTTGACGAATATTGCGGGCTAAATGGAAAGGGACGCTTTTGTCTTCATTTAGAGAAAAAGGCCAACTTGTTGGAGCGACTAGTTTATTAAACCAGTATTCATTCATGCAACGACTTTGCAGAGCACAAAAGAAACAGGATCCAATGAATGCATAATTTGATATTTTAGTAGGTTTTTACGGTTTTCCATATTTTCTTTGAAAAAAAACTTGTTTGTGGGTTTTATTCCTGTAGCTTTCCTTGTACTGATATTTTTTCCAGTTTACGACTAGACGTACGTAAGACCATGGATAGAAACGACACCGATTTTGATTACGATTATGCATTTGACATAAACTTTTCCGTCGCTTATGTTTCAGTCAGAGTGATTCTGACTTCCGGATTTGTAGCCAATTTAATAGCCGTTGTGTTCCTTTATAAACATTTAAAGAAACGTAGAGAAGACAACCATATAATGATCTTATTTTCACTAATCCTGGTTGACCTGGTGTGTGTAAGTCTTTATATTCTTCGTATAACTGTATATGGATTTTTTGAAAAATCTGCTCCATCGATGCTCTGTAATGTGCATGGTTTTACAAATTATTTATTTCCGCTGGTATCTGGAGCACTATGGACACTGATGTCTATTGAGAGGTTTGTAGCTCTTTCGATGCCTTTCCTTTACGGCAAATACTTCCAGCCAAAGAAGACTAAACTCTACATCGCGGCAACCTTATTCTCTATGACGTTTGTGAGTGCGTTGCCATTCGTAGGGATCGGAAGTTACGGTGTGTTGCTCTATGAACCACTCATTTGCAAAAACATGTATTACCCTAGCGACCCCCCAATTTACACCGTTCATTTTGGAGCTTACATATTCTGCGGTTGGTCAGTTGTGATTATCGGCGCCGTCTGTAATATTAGTGTGATTTCGAAAATTTACAGCATGTTCAAGTCACTTGCCATGGTTCAATCACCTCGCGACAGTAGTCAATATAAAGAGGTGAAAAATCAAATTAGCATCGCAAAGACGGTGGTTACCATCTTCATTGGATTCTCATTCTGCTGGGTTCTTTGGCTGGTAAGTTAATTATACCTTAACTTCTGTTCTTGTTATTGTTGTGACCAGAACTAAAAATGTATATAAAACAATCGTCAAATAGCCACCAAAATTAATATACAGTCGTTTTATGTTTTGCCTAACTTTGTAATCTGTTTTGAAATCAATTATGCTTGTAGACTTTTAGTTTTCGTGGCAACAAACCTTTTCATAAAACAAGTACAATCAGCAGAAAAGAAATAGAATAATTGGTTTTCCTGAGCTTCGCTCTTTTGGAAGCTAATAAATTTAATTGGCGTTTAATCATCTTTATATCCAGTCATTTTTCATTCAAGATTTTAATAACAATAAGCCATTTCACGGTTTCAACTGCGCATGTGCGTTAGTAAGCTCAAGTAATAAAATGACGCGCGGTTCCTATTGAAAGGAATATAATTGTTTTATTTTTTTTATTATTTTTTATTACTTGAACTTAATCTGCACATGCGCAGTTAAAACCAGAAATGGCTTATTAGGTTGTTGTATCAAAGGAATTTACTGACTGATTGCCTATCTAATGGATATGAGGACCAGAATTTTAAATCAATAGGACAAAATCGGAGTATAGGCCTAAACTATTTTAACATATTGGAAATTGACCCAAAATGGAATCAAGTGAACTAACTGACCAACTATCAATGGATTAACCGACAATCATTACTGAAAACGCCTGTTAAATTAACAAGATCAACAGACTAATACGATGCCTCTTCTTCCAATCTACGAGACAGACAGACGTACAACAGAATTGACAAATAACCAATTACATGATCAACACACATTAAGAATCTACTAAATTTGGACTATTAAAACTTGAGGAAATACATAAAAAGGGATTGTTCTTTCTTTGGAAACTTAGGAAGTTTAGTGATAAGCAGGATACCATGTGGTTATTCTTTCACAATGTGGTATGCAAATCTCAATACGTGTAATAAGGATAAAATTTAGCATACTATTAAAAAAACTTAAAATAACGGGTAAAATGAATTACCTATTGGATGTAGAAGATGTGTATGAGAAACAAATCATAGTGTAGTCCAAAATGGGGCTTCTTAGTGACCATTATTCTTAAACCAAGTTTTCTATATAAATCTAAAAAAATGAAAAAAAGTGAGAACCCTCGCAAAAGTGACGGAACATATTTTTTGGCGGTAATTTTTAAAATGGCCACCTGAAATCAATAGTTGCTTATAAATTTACTTTTACTGAAAGGAAATCATTGAAATTGATGTCTAATCATATGTTACTGTGGTCCCTGAATTCAATAAGACACATTTCGTATAAAACTTCAATTCATGAAACTTCAATTCGGTAAACAAACCAACCAAATAAGCCATTTCACGGTTTAAACAGAGTATGTGCGTTACCAAGGTGAAGCCAGGTTAAGTAATACAGAGTCTTTCCTAATCTATCAGTGTTCATACTGACCAAAAACTGGACAACGTAGGAGAATTGTTTTTTACCAAAACACTTCATTTAAACCCATTAGACGTGACTGACCTTATTTACATTAACGCTATACTTACAAATTTATTTTTCTATAGCAGCAACTTGCATACGTTGAGTGTGTTTAAAAACGGTGAGAGTACAAAATTCATAATTGTGTTTGTTATGTAACATGAAGCTTGTTTAAATGAAAAATAAAAAAAAAACTAAATGTGGGAAGGGGTATAAGTTTTGAATATAGACCGTTTTTAATTACTTAAAAATGGTAAAATCATTTTATATTTAAGTCATTGTATGGGCGGATTTAAGAGTGGGGGCGGCCCCGCCCCCACCCCTTTCGGAAAGTAAAATATATTGAATATTATTAACAACACGCCCCTGAGGCCATTTCAGGACATCTAAAGTCCAAAATTTTACCGGAACCCCAAAAACTTTGACTCTCTACCGGCCTCCCCTTCCGGCCCCCTTTTCCAAAAGTGTGGATCCGCCCCTGCATTGTGATCACTGAATTCAATAAAACGTTCAAATCTGGTAGGATTGCAGACATATCTGATTTCAAGATGGCTGTTACAAATAAAGTATGAACGGTTCATAGCATAATTTGTGTATTTCCTCAGGTAATCAAACAAAAAAACGCAACACTAGTGTCGTTTAATAACGCCTTCCGCAAACCTTTTCCGCATGGTAAGTTAGAGAACAGTTAAAATTTTCCTCTAAATTGTTCTCTAGTGTTCAAATGATATTTCAAAATAAAGGCTAAAATATACATACGTTAAGTTGGCCTACGAAATCGAGTTAAATAAATAGGCCTAAAAAAGCGTAAAAGATCTGAATTCTACCAATAGAAAAAAAGGTCTGCAGCAAAAATGGGAATAAGTTTTATTTAACAAAATTTGGTAAAATGAATGCTAACATATCATACAACAACAGTGCAGTAGTTTTTCTTTCTTTACGTTTCTCCATCTTTCCTTTTCACAAACAGAATTGCACATATTTTATTACATTTACGTTTTTTTAACAATAATACTAATATGAACAAAACTCAATACTCTATAAGTCATCAGTGATATTGGTTTGATTGATTACCTCAAAATACGGATGCAATGATTTTCTGTTAATGGTGGCTTCATGTATATCGGGAAAAGTGTCCGCTTACAGGAGGTGTAATTCAGGCGGCTTCGCTACCCGGTAGGTTCGCGGCGCAATGCAAATGTTTCAACACCCTAATTTGAGCCGCGGTCCATAGTTTTCGGAAGGCCATACTAATATGTTAATATGTACTTAAACACATTTTCAGTAAGCTTTGATAGCATCTATTTTAATTGCCACCATAAAGTCTCAAAATAACTATTATTACAATTTCTCAAAAATGTGGTACTTTTTCTTGACGTTTATTTTTTTTTCAAGATGGTTCTATCGAGTTTAGTTTACTTCTCATCATCCTCCCCTTCAAGAGTTGAATCTTCACGTGATTCATCTTCGCTACCATCACTACTATTATGAGTACCGTCTGCAACTACAATTTGTCTTGGAAGATTTTGTTTGCGTTTTTTTTTCTGCATAATATTTTTTTATATATCAGTTACCGTCCATTGTCTATTACTGATGGCATTGTAATGGATACTTAATTGATTCATTTAATATGATGAACAGAGCCTCTGATGGCAATTAGGCAATTTCTCTTCCAATATGACTTCCATTTCTTACCCTGGCTTATTCTGTAATTGCTCTTGTTGTTATTGTAAAGGCATTTGAGGACAAACTTTGTTAGTAAATCATTTGACTTTGTTAGGTTAGTAGACTTTCCATAGAATTTCCGAAGGTTAATTGCTTCTTCACATTCTCGAACATTGTTAGCCTCTCCAAGAGTAAAGGTCTAGGAGGCAATTGGTTCTGCTGCTGCTGTTCTTGTCTGTGATGGCTGTGGTGAATTTGTTGAAATCTCTTTATAACGAGCAAGAGCAAAGATCAGGTAGCAGTAGAAGATCAAATATTCACTTTAGCACGTTACCGCAAGACAGAGTCGAATCTTTTTTTCAATTAAAAAAAAACCAAGTCAATTGATTCAATAAAAGTAACTATTCATTACGATGCCATAAGTTACCAATAGACAATGGGTGGAAACTAATAATGGAACATATTATGCACAAAGAAAACTGGACCAAATCTTCCGTAATAAAATCGCAGTGGCACACGGTTGTGATAATGAAAGTAGTAGTGAAGATAGCAAAGATGAAATAAGTGAAAAACAAATAGGACCAGTTCTAACCTAGATTGAATCATCTGAATCAAGAGGGGAACGTCAAGCCAATGCACGTTATTACTGAATAATGGCAATGATATGTTAAGACATTCATGATGACAGTTAAAATAGCTGCTATCCAAGGTTGTTGAACTATTATTAAGAAATGATGAGATACCAACGTTACACTTTGTTTGAGTAGATGTGAAAACATAAAACAAAATATGCTTTGTGGAACGTTCATTCTTTTGTGGAAGCCATTTTGAAATCCAAGATAGCTTAAATGCTACTAGCAATGATTCATTAAGTTCAGTGATAACAATAATTATTTTAGAATTCATAAGCAAGTGTAATATTTATCAGTAATTAACAGCAAGTACTATCTTGAAAAGCAGTAGGATTTTAGGTCAGTTGGTTAACCTGGTGAAAAAACTGTGCTGGGCGTTTGGGCAATTGAAAGGTGCTGATTATGAATAAGTTGTTTACAAAGCCGGAATTTGGATTTTAGTATCAAATTTTGCCAATAAAATCAAACCTTTATCCCCAAAAGAAGCAGTTGTATAGATATAATATATCACTAGACTTCAATTAAATAATACTTGTTGTCATTTGAAAGTTAATAAAATTTTCTTTCTAATGAAATATGGTATGATGATATATCTTAAATTTTTGACATAAAAAATTAGGTCAAAGGATGAGTGAACAAAGAACAGACTGATTAATACTTATATAAATGTGAAATTGCCTGCTATTTTTCAAACCAATAAAACTATCGAATATTAAATTTTAGGCTACTTTGATGATTTTAGTGATCTCTATTTCATACTTCAAACGTAGCAGAAAGGTCCACTATAATCAACTACAAGTAAGAAAGTATAATGCATACTTCAAGCAATGAGATACGCGCCATCGTGACAGGATTCACTAGTTCGACAAAAATTATGTCATCATCAGGAATGACGAAATACACGTTGGCGTGTATCTTATTGCTTGGAATATGCATTATACTTTCTTTCAAACGTATCAATTAATGTTCTTTTTTAGGTTGTGTTGATGATGCTGAGGGCTGGATTAACCGTTAGTGATAAATGTTTGTTTACTTCAACTATGCTACTTCTGACAAATCACGTTGTGGATCCGGTTTCTTGCGTGTTGGCTCGTCCAGGAATATTCAGATTCATATTCTACAAATTCTGTTCATTTGTTTGTTTGACCTCAGTTTCTCTATCGAGGGAATCAACCAGCAATAGCGGCACTAGACCGGTTACGATTTGTTAAATAGGCCTATGTATTGACGCTACAAAAAGAAGCAGACAAATTGAAAATAACTTGCTTATCTCAAAGAAGTATATGTTATTACAATGCAAATAGTAGTTGGAGTATTAAAAAATAAAAATAAATTTGTTAACGTACGGAATTATGCTAACATTAAAGATGTATTGTCACTTGAAAATTGATAAAAAATAGATTTTGGAAATAACTTTCTTATTTTGAAGAAATATATAAGATATGACTATGACACTGGAAATTAGGTTATTTTAAAAATATTTACCCCCAATATTCCAACATTATATGCTAAGACTGAGCAAAAAGCACCAAAAAGCCTGGAAGCCTCTATAATATTTTTATCATTCCCCACTATAAAAATCTTATTAAACATTTTTTAAATACACAAATTTCTAGTCGCCACTTCTTATCTTTTATGTTACTTTGATATGATCAAATTATTTTCAAAATTAATGATGATTTTTTGGTCATTTTCAGGTGACAATATATCTTTAACACCGAAATGCAAAAAAAAGAGAGAATATTTAACTATTCCTAAAGCAATGCATTTCAGTTTACTTTTAATATGAGGAAGTTTGTTTCAAATTGTCAGTAATTATGGCCGACGATCAGTTTTACTTTCGAAACATACTTAAGTAACAAAACATCTAAAACTTGTATAGATAAGTTTAATATAGACCAGTAGGTGTAGACTGGTATTATATCGTTCAATCGCTCATCTGTTTACAATAAACCAATGACAAGACAATTATTGTAGTGGCACCAGTGAATTATTTTGAGCTCTGTTTTACCGTAATTTTGCGATTTAAGAACAAACAATTTTTAATTGAATGAGACATAAGTCGCAAATTCCAGTTTTCCACAATAGGCTGAAATTAAAAAATGGTCATTTTTTTAAATTTTATTTTTATTTTATTAAAAAATATACAGTTTATGTATTCAACTTTCATACTACCTTAACAATTTCCAGATATATGATCAAAAATGTTTAACAAATGCAATTTAAAATGACATTGCCTAGTCAATGTATACTGATAAAAAAAAGTTAAATGCAGTTTTCTCAAAAGTTATATTTTAAATGTTACGTGTGAAACTGATTTTCTTTTTTTTGCATGTTAAATATTACAACGTGTAGTTTTATAATCTATAAAAGACCCAATTTTCCGACTTATTCCTCAGTTTGCTCGGCTCTGCCACATACCTGTATCTTCAAATTTAAAGTTGAAATTCATTTTCCAGTAAGATAACCTACAATCACCAAACTAAAAGTCATGATGTTTGTAAAGAAGAGAAAAGAAAAACGAAAGACGACCATATAATGCCAAATTTAATAAATAATGTTAAACGTAACAGTAGAGAAAATCCGACTAAGATCGGAAAAATCAATCAAATAGCCACTAGTACTAAGCCCTCATCTGCAGACGGATCCGTTTCTGGGTCTACCCTTCGTCAGTACAGCTTTAGGGCCTAACCAGAAATGATAACCGCACAGCCGAATCGTAAGTTTTTTATAACCTTTTATTGCCTGTTGTCCAAATTCCAACTAAGGCATGTATAGCATTCTCCGAAATTTGCATATATCTGGCCAACGTTATAAAAACTTACGATTTTGCTGTGCCATTTTAATGTGTATAATTGTAAACAGTTTTACCATAGGACAGTTGGGCAATATAAAATTTCCCGTACTTTGACGATGTATTGCCCAACTATCCTATGGTAAAACTGTTTACAATTCTACACATTAAAATGGCATTATGGCGGTAATATATTTACCAATTTACAACGTCATAGCCTGAATAGTTTGGATACAGGGTTAGAATGAAAACATGGCTTCCAAAACACGCGTCCCGGTAACACATTGAATCGCGTTTAAGTTGTCGTGAGTAGAGTACGCGCTGAACCTGTATGACACGCATTATTCAAGGATCATATGAAAACATTGTCTGGCACTTGTGCCTACGACACTCTGCAAGATAATTATGGGTTTTGCTGAATCAAGTTGGTTTTCTTCGGAGCGAACAAGGAATTGATATCAACATGTTTCACTAAAAAAATGTTGGAGAGGAGAAAACATTGTGAAAGACATCCTGGGCAAAACCTTCAATCAAAGACGAAAGTGCTATTAAACAATGCGATTAGAAAGTTAAAAATAACAGGTTTTCTAGAAGGGAAGTTGAGCAGTGAGCGACAAAAAACTTGTTTGCTCCAAAAAATATTTTCAGTATATTGAAGAGCTCTTCATTTCCAGAAGACATTATCTGCATTGACAAAGCTCAGGGGCAGATTGCGAGGAACCTTGGAGTATCTCGGACTTACATGAGAATTATGACGAAAGAACAAAAATTAAAATCGTACAAGCGAACACAGATTTCATGTATGGATGAAATGGTTGGAAAGAAAAAGATATAGCATCAAATAAACCTTAAAGATAAGTTTTCTATCGAGAAAAAATGGATACAAAGATGAAAAAGATTCCATTTAGATTGCGCGTAATAGACAGAACAGAAATGTCTGGAATTTGCGTTTTTGACCCATATTTTTGATTTTGGTCAAAAAGTGTGTAAATTTTTAGAAGCTACACAAAAGGGTTTTTGAGATATTCAGTGTCAAAGTACGGGCAATTTTTTTATGCCAACCCGGTATATAGTAAGTTGCCAAACCCAAGTTGTCGTCGTTGTCAGTGAACATGATAGGCGCTTTTTCAATCCACTGTAATTTGCGTATCGTGTCAATTAGCACCCGCCACGGAAAAAAAAAACTATTTAGCAAATATATTTCTTGGCTCAAATTCATATTTAACATAATTTACATAATATAGACCAATCTGAGAAGAATGGCGACAATAGAGGGCGCTATTCTTCTCGGATTGGTCTATACAAAGTAGATTCATCCATTGACTAAAAAAACATCCACCTCAATTAATATTTTGAAATTAATTAACAGTATACAAACATTCCAAATTTAATTTCTTTGATTAAATTTGTCTGCATATAATGTAAATTTGTTTCCGTAAAGAGAATCTAAATGGTCTGTCAAAAAACGATAGAAGTTGTTTGAAAGCACTGTAACATAAAATAAAAGAAAATACAGAATCACATGACTAATGCACATGAATCAATAACGTTACGGTTATTCGCAAGAATAAAGGGGCAGATTTTCTGTTTTCCCTTTAAAAAATTGTTTTTCAATTGTGATAAACCAACTTCGTACCGTTAAAAAGATATGATTTTTGCTTACGTACGCAATAATACACAAATGAGAGATATAAACAGATTCTAATTTTTGGGTATAATTTTAATAGAAAACTCGATTGCTCTGGACCTTACATAGAGGGCGTCGATAGCACCCATTACTGATTTGTATAAAACATTGCAAAACTTATGGGATGCCACTGAAAGTTGGCCATAGTATAGGGCTAGCAGCACCGGCGAGTCCTATACGGCAGCCCATAAGGAAGAAGAAAGGAAGTGAAGGAGTGGAGCAATCGAGTATTCCATCGAACACTGGCTGGCTCTTACATTGTTTGAAAATTTGAATTAAATTAACACAATAGTTTTTGAGATAATGGATGTAGACAAAAATACATAGACACACAGTAAAAAGCTTCTTGTAATACCCTCCCCGGCCCTCATTTTTACAACTGTAACTGCAATTTTTGCAAACCTGTGTTCAGGTGCACAGAAAAAAACACACTATATGCCTGCTGTTTTCAGGGTCAAGAAATTAATGATATGTTTGGTTATTGTTCAAGATAATGTAAGTAAAGTGGAATCACCTACATAGATGGTACCAGTCTAGTTTCATACATTTTTCTAAATAGCTTCTCTCGTCAATAGATGGCAGCATACATAATATTAATAGATTCGAATCCAGCTTGCATGTGGTAAGGCGGATCAGCACCAAACCTCGGAAGGACCTAGATATGTTTGGTTTTGACCTTGTCTGCAAATCCGAAGTAAATCTGCCCAATAGTTTTTGATATATGGATGCAGACAGACACACAGAGAGACGGAGCTCATTGTCATACTCTCTCCGTACTTCTATAGGGGGGGGGGGGGGTAATAATCAGACGTATCTATACATTGTTGAGGCTTCCATTTTGGCGTCAACTTTTTTTCTGACATCGGATAACAGATTAAGTGCAACTATTTGCTCGTCTTTGGCATTCAACACGTCAATAGATTGCTTAATAGAAATAATTTCACTATTTAACTTTGTTAACTGGTATATTTTAGCAGTGTCTTTTCCTGAATCATGTTTACTTAGGTTCCCCAGCAATTTAACTTGGTTAGCGAAAGCATTGCTTTCTTCTGAAAGCTTTGTATTGCCAACCTTTAATGCTTTAATCTCGTTTACTTTAGAGTTCACTTAAATTTGTACAATATTAACCTTTAAATGACAGTTTTCCCTTATAGATTCACAGAAGCCTTCAATCAGTTCAGCTTAATTCTTTAAAACAATCATCGTGTGACAATCATCAGAAGATGTTTTACAATCCGCCGTGACTCTGAAGTGAAGAGAGTGCTAATTTCTGTGAATTTGATGGTGACTCTTCAGTGGTGGATTTAAGTGAGGGCTTAACATGCTTAAGCCCCCTAAAATTAACCCGCCATTCTATTTTGTGTTTTTTAATGAGAATGAACTAATTAAAATAGATAAACAGCGGCTCTATTAAATACATGACTCCGACTCCTAAGTCGGGCCTTTAAAAGTTTTTTTCTTCTTCTTCTTTTATGTAATTTGCTTGTCAAAACCAAAATCGGGAATGCTTTCCATCCATGCCAAGGCTTCGGTTTGCCTTTGGAATGTTTTAAATAACGCATCTCTCTGGGTAAACGTCAATGGCGGTTTAGGTGGCAGTCAAGTTGGTAAATACTGAACACTTTCTTTATCCGAGCCCTATGCGAAAGCCATAATAGCCATAATACCAAGTTCACCTGTTTTATGGAACAACGAACCCCCCCCTCCCCCTGCTCCCCAAATTTGGTTAAATGATGTAACCCACACTAACCACCCGTTCGGCCGTCAAAAATACATTAACAGACTTCGCACGCTTGGGTCCCGGCGGCGTGTAGGCCAATATAAAACAGTAAATAAATACATTTCAGAACAAAAAACACAAAATTTGAAAATTTCAGACGTCTGCCTCACGCTGGATACGGCTTTCTTATTACCACGTAGTGACCACGAATTGGCTTTTGCTTTTTTTTTAATTTTTCGCCATATACTTTCCAGCCCACCCCAAGATCGTCAGGATTGTACACACAATAATTTTGTCCAATTGGAATTTTATGTATTGAAGTACGCTAGTCAACTGTGGCAGTCTGCATGCCAAAAGTTTTTTTTTTCGACTAAACAATCGACGAAACGATATTCGACACCATCCATTCAGCACACTATTTTTTTTCGACAAAACTGTCTACTCGGCTAAACATCCGGTCGACAAAACGTTTCTTTTTGGATATGTCCAGTCGAAAAACTCTCATGTCGGTCAAAAGTCCATCGCTTAGATTTCTTTGGCGAAATGACCTAACTTCGTAAATAAATCGTATTTGATATAACAATATATTAAAGTACTAATATCAACCATTTAACGAAACAATTATTTTATTGCACAATTAATGATATCAGAATACATCTTTACACATACCTACGATATATTAATAACGATAATATTCACGGCGCTCTACGTTTTCACTATTAACTGTGTCAGTAGAAAACATAATAATATTAAACTATTAATTTTGGCTCATGTTATATATAAAATATGTATCAACGGTAAGAAAGATATTAAATAAAAATAAAATTGAAGGTTTGTGGATTGGTAGTTTATCACAGCCACGTTTAATTGCATCGGCTAAAATAAAATACACAAAAGATTATTTGATGATAACATTTCGACATGGATAAATATCTCCCTTTATTATCTTGGACAAGATCATTACAGGTGAACCATGTTTAATGCTGAACTGTACTAGTGAAGATATAGGATGTATAAAAGATTTAACTTGAAACACTAACTCTTTACAAAAGTCGTTAGGACTAGAATAATGCAATATGTATAGATGATATTAAAATCTCAAACAACTAGGTTAAATGGTTTAATAATTGTATTAAATATGATGGTAACATTTTACATTACCGAAGTTGGATTAAGAGTGGACGTGTTTATATAAACGTCCTATACAGTGAAGATGGAAGGTTTCTGTCGTAATGTTATTAAACACAAGGTTAAAATCAGTACAGTTATTATTGAGTATTATAAATTTGTACATGTTATTCCAAGCAACAAGCGTAATCTTAATAGAAAGTTAGATAACAACCTCACGATACTATGAAACTACAAGGTCATTAAAACTTGTGATTTTAAAAGCCATTAGAATACCATTAATTTTGTTAATCGATTTTTCAAACCAAGATCACAACAGTTTAGGGATAGTAAATTACTTTAAACAAATTTGAATTGAACCAATATATCTATTGTAAAACCTGTTGCACGAGTTTAGTGAACAAATCTGAAAATATTGCAAATTTGCTATCAAACAACAATTTAAAAAATACATTTTTAAAACAAAACTTTTGTAATATAAATTATACAGATGATAAACTGTACCATTTTTGCCGTCGAGCGAAATACATTTCTCAGTAACACGTCCAAAAGTTAAGCCACGCTGGAAGGAGGTTAAAAACGTTACCATGGCGATATTAGGATGGGCTAAACATTTATCGACATGTTTTATTACCTTTGGAAGAAATATAGATTAATTGTGTTTCAAATCAATCGAATAATTTTAATGACACATTTTGAAATATTATGTCGTTTTAAATATGGAATGCCTACATCCTAATCTTGTACATGCTCCAGCAATTATACAACTTGTTATACGGCAGGCATATTATGAAAATAGTTTGTGAATAGATACGTTTTATTGACATTGATAATGTTTATTTGTATTGACGACGGCAGCCCTATTAGAAATGGCCCTGCTGTTAAAAAAAATCCACAAGGGCGCCACGTTGATGCGGGTAAAAAATGGCAATAATGTATAAGATTGTGAAGGAACTCTCAAATTGTTTCTACTAAGGTAACATTGTAAAGATATTTCCGATGCGTTGTCATCTAATATTCCATGGAACTGCTGGTGCATCTCCTGTTAAAATAAGCATGATTGGGCTTTCTTTTGATATCAATCAATCAATCAATCAATTCACTTTATTTCAGACATAGTCCATATGCAAATAAAAAATGGATACAGTACATAAAAAAAGAAAAGATCTTAACATATAATAATAAATGCATATACAATCTATAAAGAATATGAAAATACTGTAAATACAGGCTAAGTTAATCCCTGTTTGTATACAAAATTGAGTTCCAAGTGCTCCATAGTTTGGAATCGCATAAAACAGTAGAACACACTTTAGTTACAAGTACGTTTTTGCAACTGAGCATCCGGTTACGGAAATTCCATGTAGATGCTCTTACATATTCACCAAATGATGGTAAACAATGGTCAACGAACATACCACTAGCACTACAGTGCCGTGGTAGTCCGATCAACATCCTAAACGCATTGTTGTAGCATACATTCAACCATTAGTATAGTTAATTTAGTTATAGTCAATATGTATTCGGAGGCCATTTTGAAAATATGCTAATTATTATGCAAATGAAGCAGTCTTTAAATCAAATTGTAACATTTCCTAAATGAAAGCCCATGGGCAAATACCCCACTTTGGAATTTTAAAACATCGACATAGGCCATCTACAAGTCACAATGTCAAATTATTGAATTTTGGCGGCCATTTTGGATTTATACAAATTAGACGTCTTTCCGCTTTTAGGATATTTTGGGACTTTTGGTATGGTGGTCTGGGGACCTCAAAGAATAGCATTCCGGTGGAAAAAATTCTGTTGCAATTTGTTCCAAGTTTGGTCCAATGAGGCTAAACTGACTGGGCTATAAGAAAAGTGGTGTGATTTGTGCGGTAGGTTGGCCAAAGTGTTTTTTTTTTCACAAAACTGTCCACTCGGCTAAATATCTGGTCGACAACAAATGTTGGAAAACTGTCGGTAAAATGTCCGTCAATTGAATATCGTTCGGCCTAACTACCTAACGCTTTTAACAAATTATCCATTCGAGATAACATTATTATATTACCATTATTAAGTACCATCAAACAATTAACGAACGATTATTTTATTTCACAGTTACCAAACAGAATACACCTTTATACATAGAAACACATTATGATGCAAAAATATTCAAACGAAAATATAATTAATATTATTTTTATACCTATAAATTTTACTAATTACGTCATATGAGATAATTTTTAAATGTAAATAAAGCAGGCATTTTAACATTAGTAATTTTAATATTAGCTTATTTTGACATTTTATTTATTTATTTATTTATTTATTTATTTTTTGCTTTGATTGTGCAATACATTTTAGCGCGATGTTATGCTTTTGATATTTTATCCGTATTAATGTATTTTGTATATTTCACTGCTTGTAAAGGGGTTGCGGACATTTGTGTTAGCGCTAGGTTACTATCGTAACCCCTTGACCGGTTGTTGTCAAATAAATTAATGAAAATAAAATGAAATATATTTATATAGATTCAATATTCCGTCATATGACACAGTGTATTTATGATAATGCTAATAAAATACCGGTCATGGCAAAACCACCAAGCACAATTGAAAAATAGAGGTGGGTCTATTGTTAATACCGTACAATAATACACTTTTTGTAAGCTTTAAATTGAGGGGTCAATTATCAAAGTCTGACATCAATAAATGAAGTTATTGAAAAAAATACCCAAATTTTCTTTGTATTTGTTTACAATTCCTGTTCTTTATTTGCTTATTTCTACTTCCTGTGCGAGAATTTGACGGTTTTGCCATGACTTGCTTCAAGTAATTACCATTAACCATTCCATCATCAATTTGTTTTTTTTTTAACGTATAGGCCTAAGTTAAGTGGTAATAGTTGAAAACGATTACCAATAAACTACGTTAATATTATAAGTTAAAATGTTGTCAATTTGATAAAGTCATCTCCTTCCAAAAATATATTTAATTAGACATTGTTTGCTCTAAGGGAATACAATGATAAAATGACTCGTCCTACGTTTCATGGGTTTTCCAACATACTTCTCAAGGTAAGCCAGCCGATTTTGATTCCAACACTTACTTCAAAGGCACAAACAAACCTTTTGTAATAAATGAGCTAGGCCTGTATATTTTTAATTCATTTCATTTTTTACATTTTCTATTACCTAATCCATTATCGATAGATGTTCATTGTTTTACTTTGCGTAGACCTTTCTCGCGAAAATAATTTGATGGTGTAATACAATACAGCAGGCTAATATGGATGCGATGTTTTGCAGTAAAGTAAAATCAACAGAAATACAAGACGTACCTAATGAAAAATTGCGAAACTAACCTGATGGACAATACATTTAATACATGGGTGTGGTTTCCACTCAGCATTGACGGATTTAGGGGGGGGGGACCAGCTCCGGCCCCTTTTCGGAAAGTAAAGTATATCAATATTATTAGCATTGTCTATAAAACTAAAATATTCAGCAATCATAGGACAGGAATTGATCTCTTAACACGCCCCTGAGGCCATTTCGAAACTTCTGAAGGCCAATATCACATGAAAACCTTAGAAAATTCAAACAAGCCTATTTGGTATAAAAAAGTTAAATAATCATGTGTTAAACGTTTCGTAACGTTTTAAAAATGGAAAATATGCAACTTGACAATGATCTTATTACAGCTAATATTATTAATGACCACTTAGCATCCATATGTAAGCAACTTCCGCCCAATTCGATCAATCGTCTTCCTGCTAACCTTCCAGCTGAAAGTCCCCCTCCCATTCTTTATGAATTTGAAGTCTACAATGAATTATGTAAAACCTAATAAAGCGGTCCCAGCTGGGGATTTTTCCCCACGTATTACTAGGGAGTTTGCTTGTGAACTTAGCTCTTCCCTTGCCATTATAATTGTTCGTTAGTTGAAGGTTGCGTTCCTAAACAATGGAAATCTGGAACGGTTGTTCCTATCCCAAAAAAAGGTGTCATTACTTTAAATCAAGTTAGACCAATCTCGCTAACGCCCTAATTTGCGGGAGTTCTTGAATTTTTTGTTAACTACTGGATACTACAGGATTGTCAGAATGTATTAAATAAACAACAATTCGGAAATAGAAAGCAAATATCTACTTCTCACAATTTAGTTTATCTAATTCACCATCTGTACTTTCGCCTTGATAAACCTGGCATGAAAGCCAGGTTTGTTGTACTTGACCATACTATTTTGGTGCAAAAGATTATTAATTCAGGTGTGAGAAGAGAGATCACTCCATGGGTATGTGATTTTCTCACAGATAGGCACCAAAAAGTTACCTTTAATGGCTTGCTCTCTGAATGGGAATCAATTTCATGCGGTATACCACAAGGAACCAAATCTGGACCAACTTTATTTCAGATGGAAATGACACAATACCGACCAAGGTCGATGATCTTCTCCAGTGGAGTAATAATAACCACATGAAATTGAATCCCAAAAAATGTAAGGAAGAACCGATTTTCGAACCGGTTCTAATAGATCATAATGTTTTAGATACTGTTAATGAAATCAAATTATTAGGCGTTATTTTACAAAATGACCTTAAATGGACTGCCCATGTCAAAGCAATGACTACTAAAAGCTTCCTGTGCTTTTTTATGCTTTGTCACCTTAAAAAAAAAAATGGATTTCCGATCCCTAAACTTGTGAATGTCTATATACTTTTTGTTTGCTCAATACAGGAGTACGCGTCCCCAGTTTGGCACTCATCTCTAAATTCCCTTCAAATCAAAGAGATTGAATCGATCCAAAAACGTGCATGTAGAATTATCATGGGTCAACTTTTTTCGTCTTATAAAATTGCCTTATACACCCTTGGACTAGTAAGTCTTGAACAACGCCGTGAGCTCTTATTAGTTAAATTTGGTAAGAATGCTTTAATAAACTTACTTCATCTTTTTAAAAACCGAATAGGAAATTCAGTACCGGAAGATCTCTTCGCTCAAATGATAAACTCACTCAGTGTAATTTTAGAACTGAGCGTTTTAGAAAATCACCTGTACCTAGTATAATCAAAACCCTTCATTTGCAATAACCACCTAACATCACCTGACCCTTTCCTGTGTATGCGTTTTTGTTGTTTGGTATCGCATTTAATGTTTTCATCATATTATTTGTTTGTTTAATTAGTATTTTAATGCTGTATTGTATAGCTTTTTACTTTTTACTGTGTACTTTTTAATGTAAATTGGCGCAATTCAATTTATTCTGCAATGCCATTTTATTTTGAATAAACCAGATAAGAATGAATGAAAATCGACTCTCTACCGCCCCCTCTTCCTCCTCCACCCTTTTCCAGAAGTTTGCGCCCGCCCCTGCTCGTACTCATTTTATTTCATCCTTACAGAAATTCCGATGCTCGTTGTACAAAATGGTATAATAGGAAAATAACAGTTAAAAACATGTAAAATAAAAAAACATTAAAAACTTAGTTACGTTATTACTATTAAAATGCTTTGAAATGATGAAGAAGTTAGCGGTTAGTGAGAGAATCTTGTATTTCTGCTTATACACATGCGCAGCTTAATTTAAAACAAAGTTTTTTAGTGCGCATGCATATGAACAAAAATTGGTGATTCCTTCGTTGATAACCGCATTCAAATCGCTAAAAATTGCTCATCCGCGTTCACACAAAACTTTACAGTTGATGACGATTCATCAATTCATGTAGAGCATCATCATCAATTGTTGTAGAGCATAAGGCCTATTTATTGGAACGAATGGTTGATCTAAACCATTTTTTACTTCACACAACGACTCTGTAGGGCATATAAAAGAGAAACTGAGTACAATAACGCTTGATATAAAAAAAAATAATTGGATCCAGTGAATGCATAATTTGGTGTTCTGGTACCTTTATCGGTTTTCCATATTTTATGAAACAAACTTCTTTGCGAGCTTTATTTCTGTAGCTTTCCTTCTACTAATATTTTTTCCAGTTTACGATTAGACGTACCTTAGACCATGGATCGAAACGACACCGATTTTGATTATGATTATGCATTTGACATAAACTTTTCCGTCGCTTATGGTGCAGTGATAGTCATTCTGACTTCCGGATTTGTAGCCAATTTAATAGCCATTGTGTTCCTTTATAAGCATTTAAAGAAACGTAGAGAAGACAACCATATAATTATTTTATTTTCACTAATCCTGGTTGATCTGGTGTTTGTAAGTCTTTACATTCCACGTATAACTGTATACGGAGTTTTTGAAAAATCTGCTCCATCACTTCTCTGCAATGTGCATGGTTTTACAAATTATTTATTTCCGCTGGTATCTGGAGCATTGTGGACACTGATGTCTATTGAGCGGTGTGTAGCCCTTTCGATGCCTTTTCTTTACTGCAAATACTTCCAGCCAAAGAAGACTAAATTGTACATCGTGACAACCTTATTATCGATGACGTTTGTAAGTGCGTTGCCATTCGTAGGGATCGGAAGTTACGGTGTTTTGCTCTATGAACCACTCATTTGCAAAAACGTGTATTACCCTAGCGACCCTCCAATTTACACGGTTCATTTTGCATCTTACATATTTTGCGGTTGGTCAGTTGTGATTATTGGCGCCGTCTGTAATATTAGTGTGATTTCAAAAATTTACAGTATGTCGAAGTCACTTGCAATGACCCAATTACCTCGAGACAGTAGTCAATATAAAGAGGTGAAAAATCAAATTAGTATCGCAAAGACCGTGGTTATCATCTTCATTGGATTCTCATTCTGCTGAGTTCCTTGGCTGGTAAGTTAATTGCTTTTTGTCCTTGAATAATCTTGCTACTTGTTAAAGAGCCTTTGTAAAGATACATATCCATTATGGAATTTCTCCGAATGGCTAATGAAACATAAATTCCGGGAAATCAGTACAGCACATTATACCTTCTTTGTAGGTCCGACGATCTTAGAGCCTCACTGCTGTTGTTTGTTGTTGTTATTTCTGTTGTTGTTGTTGCTGCTGCTGTTGTTGTTGTTGTTGTTGTTGTTACTGCTGCTATTGTTGTTGAAGTTGTTGCTTTGTTCTGGTTAGGTCATCGCAAAACAAACCATATCTTTACTTCTGTTATTTTTATTGTTGTGACCAGACATATACAAAATGCACAAAACAATTATAGTCAAATAGCAACCAAAAGCCAAAAAAGTCTTTCTATGTTTGGCCTAATTTTGTAAATTTTGAAATCAATCAGTATACTTTTTTTTTCTTTTGTGGTTAACCACCACTTTTATTTATTCCTTTTTTTTTACATCTTTTGCATCATCCATTCTTTATATTCATGCATTTTTTTACTTTACACATTTTCCAACTATATAAATATAAGGCATTTCCTATCCTGATCCAAACCAGTATGTCTGTAT
>JAOTQE010022781.1:0-10596 GCA_025631205.1 Nesometra sesokonis | reverse complement strand
AAGACGGGCAGGCTTAATAGATATAAGCGAAAATTGTAATTATAGTGCAGATGAAAAACGACATGGTTTAAAATAAGCTAGTTTTATACAAACAAGGTATATAAAATTATTGGAATATCGAACGAATAATCAAATATCATAACACGTATCTGGGCCCTTAGCCTGTATCGATGACCTCGGTAGTTAATAGTGTGGAGGCTGACGGTTCAACCGCGACAAAATAAACTTCTTCCCCTTTTTCTCCTGACCAATATAAAAGCACGTTACTAGCCTACTAATGTATTATTTTATTAATACCCGCTTACAGGGGTGGAAGCAGACTTTTGGAAAAGAGGGCCGAAAGGGGGCCGGTAGAGAGTCAAGATTGTTTTTAGATTTTAGATATCCGGAAATGGCCACAGGGGCGTGTTAAGGGATCAATTCTTGCTGAATATTTTCGTTTTAGAGACAATGTTAATAATATTGATATATTTTACTTTCCGAAAGGGGGAGGGGTGGGGGTGCGCGGAGCCCTCCTTAAATCCGCCCTGGCAAATAAGTTATAAATAGTAGCAGGTCATTGTCAGTGGTTGCGTGTAGTGTTGAGTAGACCCTAAAAAGTAGCATGTTAAACATAAGCGGAAGGACTGACTGGCCGACCGATGTAGTATAAGAATACTTGAACACATCTAATTAAAAACTCGTCTATTTCCTCAGAACAAGAAAAGGAAACAGACATGAAAAGGACTGTGGGCAAAGAATTCATGAAAAAGCTGTCTGAAAGGAGAAAGGAACTGACTGAAAAGAAAGGGGAGAAAGAAAATCAGAAAACGGAAATGGATGGAAAGAAGAAAACAATGAATAAGGAACTAATGAAAGCCCTCTCGGATGAGAGACAGAAACTACACAAGATGCAAAGCCTGAGAAAGGGAAACCAAAAGAGGTCGATGATCAAAATGAAAGAATTGTCCAAGAAAAAAGCCATTGCTAAAGCCCTAAAAAATATGCGCAAAGTCTAAATACTGCGCAGACAGAAATTATAAATTACCGTTTGTAGATTCATAATAAATGTACTTTTTAAACAAAATATACCTATACATATATATATATATAGACCTATATATATTTATAGGCGATGATTAACTTAGCAAATTCCCATCAAACCTGTACGGCTTTTATACACGAGACATTAAAAATTAATGCTCTAATAAGCCGGCACATGTTTCGGAAATTCGACTGCCATTGGAGACATGACGTCAATGTAGGACCGAATATTTTTCTTCGTAACAGGTATTCTAGCTGTCGTACCAATATTTTACAGTGGTAGTTGTTTCAATTTTGTTTAATCGTGACACATCTTACAACATTTCTATTTGTTTCAAATTAAAAAATGTTCGTAACTCAGACGCACACCGCCCCTACACTCCCCCAAATCCATGGATCTGACCCTGCTAATGAACGTAGGGCCTACGAAATGAACGAAAATGTTATACTAATTCTGAGCATCTAGAGGTATAAATTCTTCAAATTTCAGAACCCCCACCTTCAACTATTGTGGCCCAGAATAACGATACCCTGCCATACCAATATGTAGGCCTCTTCCGCCGACCCTCAAATTTTGAGAATATCTCTAAAATTATAAGAATAATAAAAATATTTGCAATATCCTTTAACTGGTCCTTACCCTAGCTTTCTCAGAGTTACCTACGATTATTATTCTAATAACAAAATGGATGATTTACTGAAGGTGACGTTTGTAACAAATTGAAACTTTGTACTAATTTGCTTCATTTAAAAAAAATACAACTATTATGTATCAACAGGCTGGAATTTATTAAACAATTTTATGCTGTCTGTATTTTTACCATTTTGGGTTTCTTATTACTTATTTGGTGAAGGGAAATTAAAGTGAGGTCTAAGAAGAAAGGAAAGGATCACAAGATTTGATCTAACAAATTATGTATTGTGATATTCGTTATTCAAACCTACAAACACATGTGTACACAATTCTTAGATATTAATAAACTTTCTGAGCAAGTAAATTGAACGTAATGGCTATGTTACGTAGTTAACTTGACGGCAACGACGACGACGATAATGACCAAAACGATGACGACGATAATTGCACTGACGACGATTGTTGTGACGATTATAACAATGATAATGGTTATATTAGGAAGTGTTTACAACTTCACGGAATACGAAAAATAAGACGGATACGTCATATTGGTCATAAGGTCTAATTGATTAGTTAGGTCTAATTGATTAGTTAATTGATTTCATTGTCATATGTTGTTTTTTTTTTCTGGGAGCAGCACATCTATAGATGCCAGTGGCTTCCACTTTTGATGCTCCTTGGCATCTTTTTTCCAATTTATATGTTGCCAAAATGAAATAAAATAAAAAATAAATAAAAATAATCCTTTTAACGTTTCAATGTAATGACCTCAATATCTGTCACAGTTGGTCACTATTTTACGACGATCATCAATAGGTAGAAAATTTGATATTATTTTTTAACACATTTAGCAACTTTAAAAAATGGACGTTCCGTTTTCGTTATCGTATTTCGTGAAGTTGCGAAACCTCACTAATGTCTTGACGAGATTATGATAATAGAGGTAGTCAATAATCAATACGATAACGAGGGAAAAGTGAAGTATACAATTGTTAGATAAATCAAATTCTAAAGTAAATTGAACGTAATTATAACGTAATGGTGGTAAGGACAAAAACGATGTGGACCTATGACCATAATGAAGACGATGACGTTGAAAGTGACAACGAAACGACGATGGTGGTTACGACGATAAAGGAAGTGATCAGGGTTTAGTGGTCAAATTACCCGTCCCGTAACCTTGACCTCTGACCCGTAACCTTAACATTTGACCCCGTGACCCATCATCGGCAATTCTGGTCTGAACCTACATGCTTCCACCAACTGTTTAGCCAATTGATTGTATCTTTGCAATTAAATATTAACAACGGAATGAAATTCAACGCTTCTAAATGCAACTCATTGAGAATTACTAGATCTCGTACGTTTGTTGTTAACCCGTTCGTTTACAATAATAGAGGGGTTTCCAACTTCACGAAATACGAAATACGAACATCTAGAATATCAGTCACAATGATCGGTATTTTACGACGATCATCAACAATTCCTATGTAGAAAACTTTAAAAAATGGGGTATGACGTATCCGTTTCCGTTTTCCTATTTCGTAAATTTGCGAGACCTCATTATTGACGGGATTGAATTATGTTAGCGTTTATAAATGGGAGGGCTCACCACAAAATGAGTCACATCGTAGGTGAGATCAAGTTGAGATAATCACCAAAATGTGAAGTCAAAAGTGACTCGTAACCTGATCAACAATAAGCTTTACTGAAAACTCAAGTTACTGCTAAAAGGACTCAGGCTTCTCTTTTTTTAAAGATTTATTTAGAGACTAGTCCGATATAGGGATCTTCAGATTATTGTTAAATTGTTTAACGCACTGGTTCGTCCTATCATAGAGTAAGGCCTGTGACGCATCCTTATAATCTGCCCAGCGTAGAATGAAAAGATGCCGAGTAAAACGTGATGTACAGTACCATACATAATAGACTTAAATAATACTTTCAAAATGTTTATAAAAACACTAATAATAATGAGTTACCCTACCATTTCATTAATCATCGCCATCTTGATCATCTAATAAGTTTAGTCGCATGTACCGACTTTTTACGCACCACGTTTTATCCCGTTTCCGAGGTTGAGGGACTCCTTCCTATAAAAATCTATTAGTTTCATAATTTTTGTTAAGAATGTTAAAAATCATATTCGATCATAATATTGCTTTTTTTTGGCGATAACTTATATTAACTAAATGAATTGTTTAAGATATTATTTCTATATAATTGTCTGTTGTTTTTATAAATAAATCTTTATAGAGTGTTTGTATGTTGGCGGAACGAATTCGTACAGCATATTGCTTTTATTTTATCCCGTCACTGTCAAAAGGGGTTTTCTTCTGTTTTATATTTGTATGAGGCTAGGCATGACAAAACCACAGGAAATATAAACAAATATAAGACATTTGTATATATTTTGTCTAACGACTTTGGTTATAGATCTTCAATTTTAATAATTGACCCCACATTTTAAAGCTTGTGAAAATTGTAATATGACTTTACAATAACTCAGTAACTCTTAAATTTGGTTGTTTTGCCGTGTCATGCCTCATATGTATTATTGCCGAAATGATTGAAATGAAATCAAACGTTCATAATTCAACCATCGACCGTCTCAAGTGTGCTCCTGGAACAGCATTCCTGACCACCTTTGGTATGCAAAACATGACAACGCTACGGAAGCTACGTGCCTCTTTTATTATTACACGTTAGGCTAGACAAGGATAGCACAGTTGTAGCCAAACCCAAAAATAAACATTTAGCCCAGATTTTGGGCAATTCGTTAAGGACTCACTTAAGTCCTTACTTGAAGGGAAAACACAGACGAGAGAAGACTTTGTCAGGCTATTGGAAACAATGCGACATGAGTTCTGGTGCTTGAATCAAATGACAAGACTGGAGAATCAACTTTGTCGGGCATTTAGAATGAAACGTATGCGGGAACAGTTAGGTAGCTGCCGTCATGGCCGTGGTAGAGTACAAGCAATATCAGTTGAGTGGGCATACAACAATCACTAACAATAATAATGATAACGACAACGACAACAGCAATAATAATAATGATGATGATGATGATGATGATGATGATGATGATGATAATGATGATAATAATAATGATAACAATGATGATAATAATGATAATAATGACTAACAATATTCTAAAGCAACACGTTATCGAATATGCATGTTGTTGAGCGTACAAACCGAAGTGCATAAGGAATAAAAGAAAACAAAAACGTCCCACATCTCAGGAGAGCTTTTCCATAAAAATCCACCAGTATGAAAAAGTTTGTATAAAGAGGTCTTAGGTTGAAACTTTTATTTACACACTTATTTCATGTTTCATCGGTTGCCATGGTAATGGCTAAATAACTGATTTGTTGTATTTTGTGCGTATGTTACACATTTTCAAAAGCTATAAAATAACAAACTTTGAAAACATTTCACATAGTTATTTAAAAAACAACCAATCCGAATTGTGCGTATGATACCGGAGGTATTGTAAGGTAGCGATGTCAGAAAGTCTGTACTTTTTTGGAAACTCTACATGTACTATATTCTAGTCGAATCAGACTACAAAAGGTTAAACCTAGATAAATAGCTCGAAGCTTTTATGTGTATTTTAATGTACATAGAAGAAAATAGTATGCCTCAAATTGGAGACATTGAGCATTTTTATGTAGATTTTATGTAGAAGGCGCTTTCAAAATGGTCGACATCAATGCACTATTTATTATATCTTGGTAACCACTGAATGTAGAAACTTGTTTTTAATTGTACAGTGCATGTATGTTCTTTTTTCATTGTTCTAATGGAAAATGAACGGAAGTGGTCTTTTTTACCCTTGACCTCAGCTTTATTATATATGGCTATATATCTTCACAAACGTTTATCGTATTGACTTCATTTGCTTTTAAATTATTCAGGACATGCATGTTTCTATTGGCTTTAATAGAAAAGTTTTACCAAACAGTAACAAACGTGCATGACCAGACAGACAGACATTTTTGAAAATCTGTTTATAAAGACGCTTTCCGCGTTAAAAACAAAGATCACCCGGGCTAGTAGCCTATACAAGGTAATTGAAGATTAGATCGCGGCTACTGATCTAAAACTATACAAGCAAGTTCATCTTGGTTGTAACACATGCTATGCAAATATTTCTACATAGAAGCCTGATACGTAAAACATCTCCGATTTGTGTAGCCTGAGGAGTTAGTCGAAAATTTGCATAATTCTAGAATTAAATATAATACATAATTTCCAGTTTTAACAGCGAAGTAAGCTTTTACAAGTGTATTTTATTTCAATTTTAATGTTAATGTATTCCCAGTTGATAATGGTTTCATATCTCGTAGATATTAAAGTGACACACATTCAATGCCGGTTATTATAAATGATATAGGCAAAGGACACAAGCCAAACCGTCATAAACGTGCGTGAGCAGATCGACAGACAATTTTTTTAAGCTGTTTATAGCGACGCTTTTCTGCGTCTGAAAACTTGATCAAACCAATCCACCACAACGGCTGCAGCGGCGAACACGGGATAAAATCTAAACAAAAATTAATCTTGTATTGCATCAATGTATAAACATGCAAATGACAAACTTATTTAGTTTTTGTTCTTCCTGTGTTTGTTTCAATGTATTTATGTAGGATGGATGATGGGTTAATTATTGATAAAAGTACTATATATACCGGTAGCCCTCAGTCCACCCAGCGTTATCAAAATACGGGTGGTGCGGCCCTCAGTCCATCCAGAGTTATCAAAATGCGTGTGGTGCGGCCCTCCGTCCACCCGGAGTTATTAAAATGCGGGTGGTGCGGCCCTCAGTTCATCCAGAGTTATCAAAATTCGGGTGGTGCGGCCCTCAGTCCACCCAGAGTTATCAAAATGCGCGTGGTGCGGCCCTCAGTCCATCCAGAGTTATCAAAATGCGGGTGGTGCGGCCTTCAGTCAATCCAGAGTTATCAAAAGGCGGGTGGTGCGACCCTCAGTTCATCCAGTTATCAACATGTGGTTGGTGCGGATCTCAGTCCATTCAGCGTTATCAAAATGCGGGTGGGGCGGCCCTCAGTCAATCCAGAGTTATCAAAACGCGGGTGGTGCGGCCTTCAGTCAATCCAGAGTTATCAAAAGGGGGTGGTGCGACCCTCGGTTCATCCAGTTATCAACATGTGGTTGGTGCGGATCTCAGTCCATTCAGCGTTATCAAAATGCGGGTGGGGCGGCCCTCAGTCAATCCAGAGTTATCAAAATGTGGGTGGTGCGGACCTCAGTCCATCCAGAGTTATCAAAATGCGGGTGGTGCGGCCCTCAGTTCATCCAGAGTTATAAAAATGCGGGTGGTGCGGGCCTCAGTTCACCCAGTTATCAAAATGCAGGTGGTGCGGCCCTCAGTCCATCCAGAGTTATCAAAATGCGGGTGGTGCGGGCCTCAGTTCACCCAGGGTTGTCAAAAATGCGGGTGGTGCGGCCCTCAGTCAATCCAGAGTTGTCAAAATTCTAGTGGCAGTAATACCTTATAGCCCCAGAGTCTAACAGGGTTAACAACAGTCACATTTTGTTTGTATTTTTTCTATTTTGTACTATGTATTTCCCCATTGGTGTGTCTTACTTTATGACATAATATTTTATAGGGAGGATCATATACGTAGTATTAAATTATACCGTATATTGATAACTTATCTCTAGGGTAACTTAAATTTTAAAGCGTAAATACTCATATTTATGTATCCTTTTACTCATCTTAACATCTTTGTACACATCAGCTGTAATCTATAAGAATGATGAATAATAAAATTGAATTGAATTAACCAAAGACAAAAATACATAATTTATTGTCTTTAATTTTAATGTAAAAATGTTTTATAATATATTATTAATTATCACATCACAAATACACATAATACAAACATGGTTATGTAAAGTACAAAACATTGTAAACATGATTATATAAAATTGTATAAAGATAAATTGCCATTATTATAAATTAATAACAAAATAATTTAAAACTTAGAATATACTTTTTTAATGTATACAGCATAAATGCCCTTATTAAAATATATATACTGGCGTTGTATTATACCATGTATTTTACCTGGCATAAACTCACTACCTGGCCTTGAATATTTTCTTTTTTTTGTGGTGGGATATGATCATTTTTGCTCATATTGCAGTGGGCTTATACTAGAGTATTTAAGAATTTATTTAAAACAAACTACACTCAACAGCTTAATGATAATAGTTTACCAAAATATTAAAGTATATAAACAGTGAACAGCTAATTAAACTTTCTTATTTAAGGGATCATGTCAAAATTATAGTACTCCAGTTACTGCAGTAATCAGATGTTGACAGACAAAAGGAATAAGTTAACTTGAATATATTGTAATAAATACAGTTGGAACATGAATAATATTTAATAGAAATGTATGTTTATCAAATGTATATTTAGATTTTAGTGCAGTAATTGTAAAATCATTGTTAACATCTGATTACTGCAGTAACTGCAGTACAATAATTTTGACATGATCCCTAACAGAGATGCAAAAGCATTAATGACATACCATTGACTGTACACATAAAAAAATCTGCCTGTGTATTTTGATACTATTTGCAGTTACCTTTAAGTGATGAAAAACGTAGCTGGAATACATGAATCGTGGGGTCTAAGATATTTTATTATAACGTAGCCATAGCTTTTGAATAAATCCATAGCAAAGTATTATTCATTATATTGTGAGTTTTTGTCTATTTTGTTTTAAAAGAAAATAGGACAGAGGGTGCAATCAATACGGAATATAAAACTAAAAAACCATAGAAAACATACAGGTATTGGTTCATGAGGGTAGTGGAATATTAATTTTATTATTTTTGAGGAAATCAAATTTTCACTTTATTTTATTAAATTAGGCCTAAAAATTCTGTATGTTGTTCACGAACATCATTTTGAAAATATAGTATTTAGTATTTTATACTTACATTTAGTTTTTTTTATTTAGTATTTTAGTTAAAGTTATTGTCTTTTCTTTTATCTGTATAGGTTGTTTCTTGGAAATTAAATTCTTGACTTCTGAGATTTTTTTTTTAAACTGACAATTATCATAATAAAAAAACGACCATATTTCCATGTTTTTGGTCAGCCAGGCTTAAGCAAACATAATTTTAGGCATTTTTACAATTATCATTACTACTAATATTATAATTTATTAAAGTTGGAGTGGACTCCTCTTCTAAGGAATGTTTAAAAGAGGACCAAGCCTATCTGTGTCAGTCGACCAGTTAGACGTTGAACGTTTGTGTAACTTATTTCTCTGTTTAATTTCTTAAAGCATACTCCAGGCAATGAGATACACGCCATCGTGACAGGATTCAATATTTTGACATAAATTATGTCATCATCAGGACATAAATATTTTATTATTCCTGATGATGACATAAATGTCAAAATATGCGATCCTGTCACGATGGTGTGTATCTCATTGCTTGGAGTATGTGCATTATACTTTCTTACTTGAAGTTAGTGTACCGTTTCGATAATTATCGTTGATGAAAGAGGACCACATATTGCACAAGGTCAGGAAGAACAATATAAAATGCTTATGTCAGTGTACATGAAATGAATCTGATTATTTATGGTATTGGTATAAGTTGTTGAAAGCATACTTTATGAATACAGTAAAATTTAATTCCCATTAAATTACAATAATGTAAATTGGTTAACACCCAAATCAAAATTTATTTGATATATAACCATTTTAAAATTCAAAGGTCTATACTAAGTAATAAAACAGCACTTTAATACTTGAACTTAATTCATATTCAACAGTTATACTGTCCTCGTCTACTAAAAGGCATTATCCGCATTTTTTTTGTAAATTTCGAAATTTTGGTTTAAAATACTAACGGTGCTAGAATCTATCACTTTAATTTACTAATTATCACAACAATTCATGATGGTATTCTTCTTCAAAACATACATGACTAAATTGTAGATCATTATTTTTGTGCTTTTCTTATAGAAAAACTTAAAAATGGTTTGCTCATTTAGTTTTTGAAGATAATGTAATAACAGTCAGAGTAGACAACACCAATACTAGGGTTGTGTATAGCAACAATTCATGATGGTATTCTTCTTCAAAACATACATGACTAAATTGTAGATCATTATTTTTGTGCTTTTCTTATAGAAAAACTTAAAAATGGTTTGCTCATTTAGTTTTTGCAGATAATGTAATAACAGTCGGAGTAGACAACACCAATACTAGGGTTGTGTTTAACAGAAAAAAATGTCCATGTTTATTAATGGTAAAATTAGAGGGAAACTCCAGGATTAAAATTTCTATGGATAAAACTATAGAACAATTAGTTGTGACCTAACAGATAATTCCAAAAATGTGTTGAAAAGTGAGTCCAAAATCAAAAGTACGTCTACTACTCAAATTACAGTGTAAAGAATAGGAACATTTTGAAAGGCCTGTGCTTGGAAACTGAAATCACATCTTTTAACTTACATAAATGGAAAGATAAGTCAAATTTACATTAGAACAGGTAATTCTTAATGTGGCTTTTGATACGGTTTTCAAGTACAACCCTTTCAAAATCCGTAATTTTCCCATTCTTTAGTATTGTGTAACATTAGACCCACTTTTCCATTTAATGCCTACTTTGGAAAGTGTTTTCATTCATTACATCGTCCAAATGTTATGAAATTGTGTCAGCAAGGTAACAACTAATTGTTCTATAGGTGTATCAATAGAAATTATAATCCCGGAGTTCCCCTTTCAGGCAAGCACTAACAATACATCATTTTTGTATCTAATCACAAGGAATGTTGGAGCTTTCATGTTTGGATTAATCTACAGAGCTCCCAAGTCTCACTATTTTGGCAGAAGTCTCACTATTTTCCAGTCAATCTCACTCTTTCACTATTTTTG
>JAOTQE010022759.1:0-10597 GCA_025631205.1 Nesometra sesokonis | reverse complement strand
GTTTGTAGATTACCTATTCGTACAGTTTCCGGCCCCGATCGAGTATAAGTATTCAGCCAAACGACTCTATTTCTAGGATGGCAGGTTTCCTATCACGTCGGCCAACGCTTGTAGACTGGCATCTAAATGCTCGTTTGTAGGCTAGTGTCCATGCTCGTGCCTTCCTTCTGGTCGTCTCTTTACAATCAGGTGGATACAGGGCAACCTGTACCTAAACCAACCCGTACCCAAAATTTGGACGTTTCGTACCGTATTAGTTAGCACGTAGCCAAAAATTGCTGTCAAAATTTACTCGTTTAAAATAGGTATTACAAGCTAATAATTCTTTTTGTTAGTATTATTAATGTTATTAAAACGGCCAACCTTAGTAATACAATAAATATACATTTATAGTAGCGTATTCAAAAATAGGAATTAGAACCACCATAACCACATAACGATCCAAACTATTTGCTATCTATCTCATGTCACAACGGTATAGAGGGCCACAGGTCTTAGCCGCTTAATTAGTTAGATTACGCTAATAGTAATTGACCATGTTTATTTTTAAATATAAATGTTAATGGATCCGATAATCTGATCCCAAGCAAGCAAGGGAGGATGCAGACTTTTGGAAAGGGGGGCAGAAGGGGGCCGGTAGAGGGTGAATTTTTTAGGGGAGTCCGGGGGAATGTTATAGGATTTGCTTCGCAGCATTCACTTACAATTTGTAATTACTAGTATATGGAATACTGTGTATTACCATTGAACCATTTGAAATGTATTTATTAGCCCATGATTTTACTTTGTGTTCATTTAATTTTGTATATATTTTTAATTTTATTTCATTGGTGCAAAATCTGGACCTATTGGGAGACCAGTACTTACAATTAAGTAAACAAAGATCACCACACTCTTGGTGTTTCACCTGGCAAGTCGATGTAGAAGTTAATAGTGCATGGTCTTTTGAATGAAATGTTAAGACATTGGTCTTATGTATACCCATTTTAAATATCTTACGCTTACAGCACCCCCAAGGCGTAGTTAAGGGATTTTCCCTTTGCCCTCTGTTTTTATTTTCTGAAACTTTAAAATATAAAGAAATCACTTCTAAAATTACCCATACCATGTAATAAAATATTCAACTATTACTCATATTTATTAGAACAGTGATTTATAAATAAACTATTTGTGCTATCAAACCTACTGTCGAGTAAATGTATTACCCAACGAATGAGGATGTTAAACAATTCCGGAACTTGGAATTGAAACAATTTACATTGCCGGTCAGGATTTGTCATGGAAGCGTTCCGGAAAGGCTCGAGCTGAATCCATTCCACTCCACTGTCCCGGGACCGATGGAGGTCTATTAAACATACAATCAGAGTTTTGCACCATTTACACTACAAATTAGTCTAGCAATTCTAAGTCCCGAGACGCCCAATTACAGGACGATCCTGCAATTGCAATTCTAAGTCCCGGAACGCCCAATTACGGGACAATCCTGCAATTGTGTTGCCAGTGTACAAGGGGTCGTGTCACACATGAGATGAATTTTAAGAAAACCAAAATATGAATAATGTACCCTTAAGGTACTAGAAATGGTGTGGTTTTGCAGAGAAAATCAACTGAAATACAACAGTCAGCGTGAACAACAGATAAGGATGCAGATGATGTAAAA
Organism: Nesometra sesokonis; assembly: GCA_025631205.1. Taxonomy (NCBI): domain Eukaryota; kingdom Metazoa; phylum Echinodermata; class Crinoidea; order Comatulida; family Antedonidae; genus Nesometra; species Nesometra sesokonis. Next base: position 8,937 of record JAOTQE010022759.1, on the reverse strand, counting down.
TTTTTCAGATAACTTTTTTTACTTGTTATCAATGTCAAATCCAAAATGGTATGGAGCCTGATGCCCCCAGGGGAAACAATCAGGAATATAATTATGCTGGGTGGAGGTGGGCGGGGCCATCCACCATAAAAAAAAATTTTCCACCCACCTTTAGCATATGAAATGGTAAAATTATTGTTTTTAATCATTTTAGCACCCACTCTTACATTATTTCCACCCACCCTTGGATTTTTCTAGCTACATTCCTGAACAATGTGTCTCACATATTGCAGTAAAAAAATGTTGGCAGGTATATATGTAATGATGTATGATTTGTGTGTACATTAGCCAAGTCTGAATTTAATTTCAAAGAAGTAAAAACTATTATTACTTCTAGCATTATTTAAAATAAATTGATCAGGAAGAAGGAAGTAGGAAACAAAATCACTACTTAGAATAAATCATAATGACCCTGTGGAAATATTTTGAAATGGAAATTGTTAAACAGCTTTGAATTATTTTCAATTTGCTCTCAGTGGTGTAATCTTGGCTACTCTAATTATATTGTAGTTTATCTCATTGTGTTTGTCCGCATCAGCTTGAATCTTTTTGAATTTTCTTAAATGGACGTCTTTGAAAGATGTGATTCTCTCCGAGGCATTGAATGTAATCTGCGTAATCTTTCATGTTTATTTTTAGTGCTTGTTGGCAAGGTTGTACATGTAATTTATAAAATGTTATTGAAGTTTTTTGCCAAAAATGTTCATAAATTAATAATAAAAGTCAATGGCGTAGTTCCAAGTTGAGAGACACAATGACGAAGTGTGCTAAGGGATGGGTACTAAAAGATATGTGAGGTGAGGGAGAGGGGAGGTGATGTCCCTGCATTCCCCCTACATATTTGTTTGAAGATGATAATTTTTAGTACTGTTGTGTCTACAGTTTTAGAAAAAGTTATATTTCTAAAAATTCATACCTATCAGACTTTTGATATTGTTAGTCGAACAACTTGTTATTTAAATTTTGGTTGCCTAAAACAAATTGGCCTCATAACATTCTTTACTAGTAGGTATAAAATTGGCAGTTTGATTACTTTTTTTGTTGTACTGCAAGTTAGAAAATTATGGTTGACTAATACAAATTTACTTGTCCTAGGAGGTTAAGAAAGTTATTGGGCAGGTAATCATTGGGCATGTGTGATTGTACAAGTGTGGTTGGGCATATGATTTGATAGGTTACTGGGCAAGTGATTGAGCAATCAAGTGATTAGACAAATCATTGGACAAGGGATAGGGCAAATGATTTGGCAAGTGGTGCTGAGCAGGTGATAGGGCAAATCATTGGGCAGGTGATGCTGAGAAAGGAATTGAGCAGATGATTAGTCAAGGAATAGGAAAAGTGATTTAGCAAATTATGCTGGGCAAGGGATAGGGCGGATGATTGGAAAAGTGATGTTGGGCAAATGATTGGGAAGGTGATGCTGGGCAAGAGATAGGGTAGAAGATTGGGAAGGTGATACTAGTGATTGCTAGGTAAGGGATTGGGCAGGTGATGCTGGGCAAGTGTTATTGGGCAAGGGATTAGACAGATGATGCTGGGCAAGGGATAGGGAAGATGATTGGGCAAGTGAAACCAAACTTGTATCATCTCCTATAATTGCAAATCAAATATAATTATAATGTGATACATTTGTGCAGGGACTAAGGGCACGCTAGTGGTGTTATGGTGAAATGTTGCTGACGTAGTCCCTCGGCCAGTTGTGCCGAATAAATAAATGAAATGAAATTGTAATTAAAATTTAAAATATTCTGTGTTATAAACAATGAAAACTAAATTCCTGATTAACAAATAAATTTTACATTATAAAATCAAGTCATAGTTTATTATTAATATGAAGATAAAAAAAAAACAGTAATGGTAAATGTTTATCTTCTTGTTTCTAAAAAATAAAATAATTCTATTCTTAAATAAATTAGGTCATACTTAATCATATTTGGGAAAATGCAACAAAGGAATGGCCGATCAGGTTACCACATTTTATTTATAAAGTGTTAGATTAGACTTATTTATTCAAATAATAGACAAAGTTACAAATATATTGGAAAATCTAAATATTAAAATTTATATTTGTTGGTCTTGTTTGTTTTTACAGACGGTAAGGTTGAGGTAACCAAAGAAGGCAAATACCTCACCACTATGACCAGGGGCAAAGTGTTTGGTGAGCTGGCCATCTTGTACAACTGTACGAGAACTGCTACAGTCAAAGGTATGTTTAACACTATACCCATCCCCTCACCAATCCCCTCACTATGACTAGGGGCAAAGTGTTTGGTGAGCTGGCCATCTTGTACAACTGTACGAGAACTGGTACAGTCAAAGGTATGTCTGACACTATACCCATCCCCTCTCTCATCCCCCACTATGACCATGGGTAAAGTTTTTTGTGAGCTGGGTATCTTGTATGAAATGACAATAGGCGTAGATCCAGGACCCACTGAGGGAACGATAAAATCTTTCTCTACAGATGTTCTCGCCAAAAATGTGCAATAAAATTTGTTTGGGTACAACAGGCTACACCCACCCCACTTCAACCTCGCCTTAATAAATCACTAATAATGCAGAAGACTATAGGCTGTCTCCTCATTGCACCCAATATGTAGTAATAGTATACACTTAAACCTTTCAACTTACCATGAAAACTGAATTTCACTTAAACGCAACATTTTTAAGAATTAGGTTGAAGACTACTGATATTCTCTACAGTGAACTTTCCGAATGTCTGAACATGGTGTCTGAATGCAAGAAAGTATAATGCATACTCCAAGCAATGAGATACACGCCATCGTGACATGGTGTCTGAATGCTCACTGGTGTTAGAAGAATTAATTGCACTTCCGCCTTAGGAAATTTTACACCAACTTAAACCTATAGGTTTATTACCTCATTTCTGTTTGTCTACCACAATAAAAGGAAATAATTTTAAAAAAAATAGTTATACCCCATTTATAATATAAATTCAATATTCTCTGTGTGTTTGTTGGGCTGTCCTACACATCGATTTGAAGGCAACTACTGTTGAAAGTTTGGAACATAGTTACATGATCAAAGAATAACAATGTTAATCTGCTGATGAAACTGGTGACAGATGATAGTTGGATATTTTCTGTTTTGGTTTGTATTTTAGCATTGCTTTTGATTATCCTCAATTGTTATTATGATAAAAATATCTAGAACATTACTTAGAGCAGGCACCACCATCTACCACTGAGTTTTATTTTCTAACAATTGCTGTCTTTGCATAAAGATATACCCAGTTCTAAAATAAACTTCAAAAAACAGTTTTGGTGCGAATTCAGTACATAATTATATTCTTTACCTTGATCCAATGTTTTTAGATTTTTAGCCATCAGATATGGTGTGCGAGTCGCATTTCCGATCGGTTAAGGGAGGGGAACCATGAGCCATAACAATAACAACAGCATGGGTTCGAGGCCTGCTTGCATCATGATTCTGATAGTGGAACATGTCTTCTCGGATAAAGACTATAAACTGTAGGCCCAGTGTACACCATGGGTCGTATGCACTGTAAAGAACCCAGTACATCTTTTGAGACAAGTAGGGAGTTACCCCGGGTGTACTGGTCCATACATTCCTGCTGTGGACAGATGAATGAGCACCTGTATATGGCATCAGGACATGACGTAACCCTTAGGAGCGTAGAAAATAATATGTGTAACATGTGCTTCACAACTCGTTGAGACTCTACTGTATACTATAAGGCGCTATATAAATCAAACTGCATTACATTACAAATTACCTACACTTTCATTCTATTGATAACATTTACTGTGTTCTTTTTAGCAATAACAACTACCAAACTATGGGCGATTGACCGTCCTTGTTTCCAGGCCATAATGATGAAGACAAGTATGGTACGACAAGCGGAGTATATAAGCCTACTTAAGAGGTAAGCCAATAAATTGTAAGCCTTCCATACCTGATACTACTGAATAGTAATTTTAATGCACTCTTTTTAAAAATTTTAGCCAATGTTTGAAGAACTCTCTATTTTTCTCAACCCTTTTCCTAAATAGAACACTTCTTAAATCCAAAAGGTCCACTAATCAACTTCAAGTAAGAAAGTATAATGCATACTCCAAGCAATGAAATACACGCCATCATGACAGGATTCAATATTTCAACATCAATTATGTCATCAGGAATGGAATGTCATCCTGATAATGACATAATTTATGTTGAAATATTGAATCCTGTCATGATGGCCTATATCTCATTACTTGCATGCATTATACTTTCTTAGAATACTTCTTTGTAATAATAAAAGTTAATCATCTTTATTTTATTGATTCATGCATCCATTAACTATCATTCCAAGAATCCTACAACATTTTCGGTGTCTAATCTATTTTTAAAAATAATGAATTTTAATATACAATGTTTAAAATAGAAATGAAAATAATATGCTGCCATTTCATAGAAAACAAATTCACAAAAACATTTAGTTAGTGATAATTTATTACTTTTCTTTAGTTTTAGTAAGTTGTAATTTTTATGCATTTTTAATAACTTTGTAATTGCCATCATTTTATTTAATATGTAATAATTGCTAAAAATCAACTTAAAAATAATGATGTACTGAGTCTATGAACAATATTTGTTTGGATTTATTATTTGTTATATTATAAATGTTTTTTTTATTATATTATTATTATTATTATTAATCATTATTTTTTAAGTATAACCAATTATTTTTTTCAGTCATTGATTTGAAAGAATGATTTTCTGATGGTAGGAAATGAATGAATTTAACAGAGAAGTGATTACTGCATTATAACTTTTGATTGACACTGTTTTGTGCCTAATAATTAACATTTGTTTAATATATTATTTTTGTAGTGACAATTTTAAGTAATATTCTATACCACATGCATAGTTTTCTTGAACTATTGAGCTTTTTTTCTATATATGGGCATAGTGACATCTTTAGTGACAAATTACCATATATGTAGACTCTTGTAGACACTTTACCCCTAGTCATAGTTGTCATTTATACATGAGTGTTGAACATAACAAATTATATCTTGTATTGTCCCTGATGCAAAAACGTATTATTACATAACATAAATAATCATATATAGGCAGATTGTGGCAATAGAAGGGCATAATGATATACAAATAACCATATATAGACTGACTATGACTATATATGGACATGATGACATAATCTTATATAGGCAGGCTATGACTGTGGGACCTTTTTTTCAATTAAAATTTGAAACTTGGACTAAGCTTGAAATATTTTCTCAACAACAACATCACCCAAATAATTATCAGTCATTTAATCATTGATATTAATTTGTATCTTATTTTTTACATATTGACATAATAATAAATTGTGTTTTAGACATTTAATTCTGCTGTGCTTCTTTTATTTCCTGCATTTAATAAATTTACAGTTTTAAGCAGTAATGTGTATTTGCAACAATAACATTAAAAATCTGTGTTTTGATCAAATCACGATTCTCTACACTCTCCATTAAATTACATTTTAGATTGTGAAACCACATTTGAGAGTGTCGTAACATGTTTTATATTTTCAAATTGATTGTTAAGACTGTGTGGCTGGATTGTGATTGAAGTCAAATCCCAACGCGCTATTTCCATGTTATAGAAGACTAATAAAAAATCAAAGCATTAAATTTGTCACCAAAAAAAACCCATAAAATTACAGAATATATGAAGAGCTTTAATTTTGAATTGAAAATGAAAAAAAAAAATTTATAGTATTATTTAAAATGGAAATAGAAGTTTTTTAAAACTTGTATTGTTTTTTTTTAAAGTATTTTTATATCTCAGGGGGATGCTAAAAATTAAAGTGTATGTGTAAAGTAATTTTCATTGAAACTCTATGCAGGGATATAGCTAAAAAAAATGTAAGAATGGACGGCAACCTTTTAAGGGTGGGTGGTACAATGATTAAAAACATTATTTTTTGTAACCTTGTGCAGAGGCTTAGGGTGAGCAGTAATTTGAAACCAGCTGGGTGGAAGGTCTTACAATAGGTTTTAGAGTGGGGGGAAAATGTTTAGGGTTGTCCCACCCACCTCCGCCCAACATGATTACATCTATGTGAATAGTGTACACATGAGATCTTTTAGATGCAAATTTAATTCAGTGCCTTTATTCCTCATTCGTATGTCAAGAAGTTATAGATTTGACAATTTGTGAAACGACGAAGGCTACCACAAGCAATTTAGACTTATAAAATGTGGTTTCCTGAGGAAACGAAATTCATATAATGGTGATAGTAATGATCTTATTGCTAAGGGCTAAGCGCTTCACAATTATTACTCCAAGTCATTGGAACAAACAGCTATGGAACACATTCCATTCCATAATGTTGCTGCCGTAATCAGTGCATATGTCATTTGCACCTCCCAGGTACCCACTTATAATCTTGGGTGGAGAGAGGCAACATGAAAAAGTGTCTTGCCTAGCAAAATAAACCTTTTGCAAACTATTTTTTTTTTTTATTCAGTTTGTTTTTTTTATCTAAACTATTTCTATACCAACTTGTTTATCAATGTACTGTACTGATTAGGTTAGTCTGGGCCTAACCTAATTGTACAATATTGTATTTTTGAGAATCACTCACTCAAAATATTGAACTTGTTGTCGGCTTGTTCAGTATTTTGTCACAGCTATACAGTATTTTTTCGTATTCCCTCAAAGGCATTTAATATTATATAAATATGTTCTGCATTAATGAGAGAAAATATATTATAACTGTTATATATATTACATTTTCAGTAATGCCAGTTTCCAGAGCTTCCCACAAGAGTCATTAAACAAGATAGCAGACATATTAGATGAGGTATGTTATATCTATATTATAATTATTCATTAGATAATAATTATAATATGTTGTGATGACTTCATTATGTTCTTTGAGGTCTTAGATAAGCTAATGTCATTGACCGTTATCTGTGTTGTGAAAAAAAACCATGTACTTGAGGTCCTCGACAAGCAGATAATTAACCATTTATCTGTGTTGATAAATAAATCAATACACATATTGCTGATGATGACATAATTAATGTCGAAATGTTGAATCACAACTGAAATGCGAGATGGCATCTTTTTGTTTTAAGGGAGTTGCCTATGTATTAAATATATTATGATTGAGCAAATGTCATTGGAGACTATTAGTTAACAGATCACCATGGACCTTATGAGGTGGTAGCTCTGTGAAAGAAGCTTTAGTAATGTACACTGGTGGAGAGGCATAAAATGAGGGTAGCAGGAATATGTGAGGTCTCACCACGAAATGAGTCTCATGGTAGGAAAACCAAAAATTGAGTTATTGGTACTTTGTAATAGAGCATAATATAAGCTGTAATCTAAACTTTAAATGACATTCATTGGATAAGTAGATACAAAGATATGAGCATTTGCAGTTCTCATGCATGGAAACACGGTTTTTAGAAAATCGCCCATAAAGCAATTAAAAAATAAACAAAAGATTATGAATCTCAGAAAATCTGCCTGAATGACACTTTCCAGCATAAAAACTGACTTAAAAAGTATATTATAATGAAATTTAAGTAATAGCACTCAAAATTGATTAAAAATAAATTTCTCAAAAATTTGACTTTAGACCTATTTTTTTCAATTTGATGTCACCTACGATGCGACTCATTTTGTGGTGAGACCTCACATATGCGTAGTTAATTTTAAATTGATATGGCCACTTTTTGTTTTTATGGGCTTGTCCCCACAGTTTACATCTAGTTTTTATTTTGAAAGACATCTTTACGTTTTTTTCTAATCATAAGAACTAATGTGGATGGTGTAAATTCCATTTTGAATGCATAAGCCTTATGGTGAATGAGTAAAGGATGACATGTATGTGCTTATTTGAAAGCGGAATAAAAGTTCTGTCAATTGATATTGATTTGTAATTTATCAGTAGGTTTTTGTTCATTCATATTCATAAAAGTCTGTTAAGACCAATGATTGCCCATAGGGAATACATTAATACATGTAATCTATTACCAGGTAGGTATAAACATTATTTTTATGCCTCTCTGCTGTTCCATTAAAGTTCAAATTTTCATCCAGTTATATCATTCTTAAATTATGATGGCTTGAAAAGTACTTGTCCAGCTTGCCATGGAAACTAAGAGGTTGCAATTCCCCCAAGTTGGGACAACCATGGTTTTATAATTTCTGCCCAACAATCCAAAGTGCAATTCCATGTATGCGCCTACTATTCTGTAAGCCAACCAATCAAATCGTGTTACGTTTTAATCCTGTTGCTATGTCGAAATTGCGCACGTGCAATCTTTCATAGAAGTTTCAAATTTATCAATAAATGAAAGTTAATTTAATCAAATTCTAAAGACATTTACAACATAAAATATGTGTGACATATGTAAATAATTTGTATAACAAAAGAATGTTAAAAATACAATAATTGTAAATCAGTTATTATTGTTTAACTTAAATGTTTGTGACGAAGGCTGAGAAATCAAAATAGTAGGCACCCTACATGGAACTGAAATTCTGTAATGTAAAGTTCACCATCTAGCCGTAATAATAAGTCTATAATCTGGAGATGAAGTCTCCTAACGAGGTATCTAAACTTATTTTAGATGATTGTTAAGATGATTGTTTATTGGTGGGGTTTTCAGGAGTCTGACTAGGAAACAGACACTTATGTGGAGAAGTGGAATCCGTTGTGGGAAGCCAATATTTAGAAATAGGTTTCCTGTCAATCAAATAAATTATTTCCTATCTCTGCAAGTTTTGATTATATTGATTAAATGTTAATCCTTATTCTAATGAAGCTGACCTGAAATATTTGCTGCGAAGCAGCTAATCCTAATCTGTACAGCAATTTGACCTCTCGGGGTCACTGTTTGTCAGATCATATCG
>JAOTQE010022748.1:0-10598 GCA_025631205.1 Nesometra sesokonis | reverse complement strand
CCCCCCCCGCCTTTACGGGCCTGGGTCTACCTATAAAACAAAACTCAAAATAATTACTGACTCGAAACAAATCTATGGGATTAAAAGCACTCAATTTCCCCTCATAAGGACCCATCCAAAAAAGCGCCACCCAGGTTCTCAAATGCTATTTTCAAATCGTTACCTTTACTACAAAAACACTGTAGCCGTATTAGTTTTGCGACAATATTAATTGTGGATCGTGTTTAAACAAACATGTTGCCCAGGTAGATCTCAGTATGTGTTTGATTTCGATACCTTAATACAGGCCTGACCAAACAATCAATTGACATTTGATATATACAGATTGTACTCGACTGTTTTATACATAAATCGTCATTAATTAATAATTATTAACCAACAAAAAAAACTGCATTACAAACGCTCGCCATCATCGTCACCATGATCATCATCACCACCATGATCATCATCACCATCACTATCGCCATCATCATCTTCATTATCATCAACATAATCATCATTATTATCATCATCACTATCATCATCATCATCGTCACCACCATCATCACCATCATCATCATCATCATTTTTTTTAATTTATTTATATTTATTTATTTATTTGTTTGTTTATTTATGATCATCTTCATTCTCACCACAACCATCACTACCACCACCACCAACATCGTCGTCATCATAATCATCATCATCATCATTGTCTTCGTCGTCATCGTTGTCATCTTCTTCGTCGTCGTCGCCATCATGGTCGCCATCATCATCATCATTATCATCATCATCATCATCATCATCATTGTTGTCGTCGTCGTCATCATCATCATAACCGTCGCCGTCATCATCATCATCATCATCATCATAGTCACAACATCACTTCATCGAAACAATAAAAGAAAATCCGTAAATTGTCATTGCACTAATACCAGGGGCGTATCCAGGATTAGTGCAATTTATGATTTTGTGTGCTTTTACCTCACAGTATAGTCGGTCCTTTTCCTCTGAAGGGAGTGCTCGAAGACCGAATTTTCACATTTCTGACCTAAACCTAATTTTATTGTTTTTTTGGCTCCGAAGTGGGAGGGGGTGGTGCTCGAGCACCCTGGGGACTTCCCCTGGATACACCACCCCTGGATACACCACTGAATACAGTAATGATTAGATCGAAAATGTTTCACTTATTCTATTTATTATATTTATATTATTAGGCTACTGTATTTTCTGTAACTAATACTCTATTATCAGATATATCTAAAAAACCGGACCGTCATCTATAGCCTATTTTCCGCAGGCCCATGTCTCTCATCTGTAGATAAATTTAAACCGTTGATCTCGCATTAAACGAGTGCATATTCTGTTGGATTGGCATTGTTCGAGTTTCATTTATAAGCGAGCAATAACCTTCAAATAATTTTATTGATGTTTCATTTATGGCGATAAAATAGCAATTTGTTTCACTTTAATGCAATAATTAGAATAGATCGCCATTTGTCCGTAAATTCACTTTTAATCTCACTGTTGGCGTAATACGCAATATCTTTTCTGGCGAAAATCGTGTTTTCTCACATTTAACACGATCTTCTTTTTTGGTTGATTTTTTGTTAAAGCGCGTTTTTTTTTAATAGATTGATAGTTAAGTCTCATGAACGCGAAGTTTGCATTTAATTTGTTTTCAATGTTTCTGATCACTTAGGCCTATTTTATTGATGGATTTTTACTTAATTAAGATCTCTAAAAAGATGTGAAAATCATTCGGTTATTCAACTACTGTATTATGTGATACACTATGATCAATTTATACATAAGCCTATCTCTTGATTGGTTAGTCCGTCTGATAGTCGGTCTCACTGTTTTCCAAAAATTCGGCTTACTCCTACGTTTATTTGGTCAATTGTCAGGCACTCAGGGCTGTACTAAGGATTGGAAATTGGAGTGGGTGGGGGTGCAAACTGCTATTTTCTAGGGTTTGAATTTGATAAGCGAAAAAAGCGTAGGCCTAATTTCTCGATCTTTTTGGGGACCCCTCCCCAACTCTGAAAGGACGGATTTGGGATGGCGGCGCATCCAGTGCGCTCCCCCTCTAATATCGTCAAATTACACGTACTCCCCTCCCCCATTATATCACGTACCCCTCCCCAAGTTGTCCCCAAAAATATAATATCGACAATTACAACAGAAAAGTGGGGAAAATCACGTAAAATATGGCAAGTAACTTTTTTAGCTTATCAAATTCGAGCACAGGCCCATCCCGTTAAAGTGCGCCCCCTCACAGAATCCTGGATCCGCCCCTATTTGTTAGTTTTAACGCCCTCCCCTTATATTTTTCAACGTTCATTGAGCACCCCTCCTATAATACGTGTGCCTCTCTAAAATGTCCCTATTCAAAAATTGTCCCCTAAAATACTGATAAATCGGGCAAATATAACTGAAGAGTCGTGAAACGCACAATAATTAAACTTTTCTGCTTGTCCAATTGGAAACCGAGAAGCACCCGGTCTGGGATGCCCCTCCTTTATACTCCCTTCTTTCTGTTAGGGGCCCATCGAGAAGTTACTATCATATTATAGACTGATGATGAAAACGATTTTTTCTCTAACAATTGAAGACGGACCATTCAGTAGGGGGTCACTAAGATGGTTAAAAGACTGTCAGACGTTCAATAATTTTAGTTACAGATATGCCAATTAGGGGCCTAATAAATGTGTTCTGCTCTAATTTTTGTCCTACCTGACATAAAATTACCCAAATTTATTCCTGATCCGTTTCTGAATTAATTAATTTTGTACCTGAATATTTCGTTGACGTAGCAAAATGACGTCACCACTATCATCATCCGCCGTTCTGTTATCTTCCCGTATATCATCTGTGGTCAGTTACCTTGGTTACTTCTGCGTAAACTCACTCGAGGTTACGTCGTACGATGTAACGGTAAAATTAAATTAAAGTGACAGTCTCATTTATTTACATGTACCTAGTAAAGTTGAACCTCCCGTAAGCGGACACCTCCCGTAAGCGGACACCTCCCATAACGAACACTAATTCAAAGACCCGTTTGTTCTTCCTATCTAATCAGTGCATTTGGTACCTTTCGTAAGCGGACACCTCCCGTAAGCGGACGCGGATACTTTTTGTCTTAAAATTTAGAATTTTTGCATGTTAATTTACCTCCCATAAGCGGACATCCCGGAAAATTTAGTGATTTTTTGTACAACGAATACAATTTTTTGTACTAATTCGTCCTTGTATTATAATGACTGAGAATCATATTACTGAACCAATCTTAAACATGATAAACCGTACTTAATAAAATATAGAATGCGGTGTCTTGAAATTTAAGAGGCCATTTTTGTTGAAAATGCCGTGAAAAGTGAAACATAAGGACATATACATAATTTTACAACTTTGGCCCTCTATCTGCCGAAATTCTCGTAAGCGGACACCTCCCGTAAGCTGAAACTTTTCTCGGACCCAATGGTGTCCGCAAACGGGAGGTTCAACTGTAGACTAGTTAGCGCATCCCCCCAGCAAAAAAATCAAACAGTCCTCTTTTACCGTCATAAATTAATGAACTCGATACATACGGTATTGGCCTGCAGATACCCAAAATTTAACAAAACTCTCTCAATAATAAGCATTATTTTGTTGTTTCTCGCATTTAAATTTCAGGCCTAGGCGTATGTGGTCGCCAAAAAAAGAAACACGTACGGACTAGTCCCTCCTTTCCAAAACCCCAATTTTAAATCCTGTGTACTACTAATACTACCCTGTAATATAGGAGGAAGATGCAAAATTTTGTGAGAATGTTGGGGGTGTTCTTTGTTAATTTGACGAACAAAATCAGAACTTGACCGGTTTTCAATTGTATGTTAATGATCGTTCTGTATTTCATTTTTGGCGACAATAGAAGGGTGCACGGGCGCACATGAAGATGGCTGGGTGTTCCCACTCTAAAATCTCCTCGGAGAATCATTTTTAACCACGCCATTCGAATTACCTTCGTTTTACGATATCATTATTTATTTTCCCAAAAATATAAGACATTTAGAAAGGAATGGGCTTGGATATTAAACTTCTGTATATCTAAATGTTTGTCTCTATGGTTTATCATTGCAAACGGAAGATCAACTGGAACATTGTAGGAACCGATCGGATACCATTTACGAAATAGATAAGCAAAACATGAAATTTGAAAAACACCCATCATTGGAAATTGATTGATTTCGTGTTAAAAAGAAAACATTAAATCATTTATAGCATTTATCTCGCACATAAATAATATTGTAAAAATAAGTACATAATTTAAGGCATTTTTTTGCTTTATTTCTTTTATAGCATTTACCTCACACATAATATTGTAAAAATAGGTACATAATTTAAGACACTTCGTTTGCTTTATTTCATTTATAGCATTTACCTCACACATGATTTTGTGAAAATAGGTACATATTTTAAGAAATCAGCCTATACAAATCAATTTGTAAAGATAGATATTCAAGAGCACAAGTTTGAACACCCGACTATTTCCGCGAAACCGTTAAATGCACACACTCAGTTGTAAAATAAAATAAAAATGCATAGGCCTATGTTTTAGTGTGAATAAGCTGTATATAGGCCAAAGGGATGTCCCTTTAAAGGGCGGATCCAGGATTCAGCTAGTGGGGGGAGGGGAGCACTGTCTCGGATCAGGGTGGGCGTGTTCCCCAATTTTTAATTTATTTTTTATTTAAAAATACGTTGGGCTTTAGGCTTTATTTTCTTTTGTTGGGTCCAATTTTAAGGGGAGGGATGTTCAAAATATAGGCCTAAGGAGGACGGCATTTTAATTTTACGGTGGGTGGGTGAGGATGCGTCTTCTCCCCCAAACCTGCCTTTAACTCAGTGGCATTGCAAATTGGAGATTTAATATCCGCTATACGTATTTCTTAAGTATTTGACGAGTAGGCCTATGGTTTATCATTAATCGAACGTGTCTCCCCTCCCTTGATCTACTTCGAATACTCATCCCAAGTATTGGGGGATAAAGGTCGACGTTAATTGATTCGTATCGGGGATTACCCTAAGAGGAAACGTTCAAGACGATTCCTCAGTCAAGATAATCGCACGGCAATTGATCGTAATCTGTGGTCGCATGCGTGGGTGTGGTTTATCAGTCTGTGACGAAAAAGAGTGAACGTGTGACGTCCCTACGATTAAACATATTTTGTTTTTGGCAGACAGACGGTTTGAAACAATCGAGGATTAGGATTTAAAGGGGGATCATCTTTATTATTTTTATATCAAGCTTTCGCTACATATAAACCACCCAAGCCACCAGTAGTAGACGTAATGTGCCAGTTTTATTGGTGTGAAACTATCAAGCTTTCGCTACATATAAACAACAATAAGCCTAGTCTAGCCACCAGTAGTAGACCTAAATGTGCCAGTTTTATTGGTTTGAAATTATCAAGCTTTCGCTACATATAAACCTAACCATAGGCCTAGCATAGCCACCAGTAGTGTTGTAGACCTAAATGCCAGTTTTATTGGTTTGAAACGCCGGGCATACTAAACCGGATGATGAAAAAATAAAGATATGCCAATATTTTATTATTATTCAGACAAGTTGTCCATCCTCCTATTATATTCATGCTTTAGTTATTTGTGGTAGGATTTATAACATGACGGAATAGGCGATGAATCTCTAGGCCTATGAGTATACTTTATATATTTGTAAATAATATCGGGACTTTAATTTTTTTTTTTCCTGAGAGACAGGATTGAATTAGCTCAGTAGAAAACATTTTTGTAAGGCATTTCAGTTCTCTTTGGTACCGACTGTCGAGTAGAATCTGACATTGGCTGTTGCACCAACCCAGAGAAACACGGGTGTAAACACAAACCGGTGAAAGGTAATCATGGCCTATTAGTATAAAGAGACATTGGCCTATTATATAACTTAGAATTATAGTCATGGTATTAGTTTTAGTGTTATAATTTTGTTATTGTTACTCTGCTGTAGTTTTTTTTATAAAGGTCTATCTGAAAATTCATGCAAATTATTATGTAGACTTGCTGTTAATTATAATGCAATTATTTCTGTCATCGCCTCTCCAGGGTTACTTCTACTTTGGAGTGTTACTCGAACCTCTGCTCGAACTGAGCCATGTAATTTAAATCGCTCTCTTTTTATCTGAATACAGTACTTAGATGGCACACCCAAACAATCACAAATTAATACAGACAGCAGTATATAATATTGCATCTATTCCAATTAATAATAATATTTACAATGTTACTGCAGATTTACACCATTCAATCAACCAATTAATATCATTAAGATACTTGAATTAAATACCTAAATCAATTTAATCCGTTAGTGTCTATTAAACAATTATATTAATTGAATATTTGATTTAATTCATCATATCTGTTATCTATTCAATTCGTTTAAAGTGTACTTATCCGCTACAGTTATTAATCGAGAAAAAACTTAATTGATGTGAATTAGTCGCCATGCGTCTTCACGCCACGATGACGACCTGCCTGATTAATATTTATTAAGAAGTGCGACCTCTACACCAGAAAACAACCTGCGCTTTTGACCAATCACAGTGAAGCATTTTCTACATCATAAGTATAGTGTTTTGATGTGCATTTCCAAGTGTGTACCGTATCTCTCTTTAAAGTGAAAGCTAAATATAAACCATATAGGCCTAGTCTTATTTTCACAAGTTTAAAGAAAACGCGTTATAATGTAAAAGAATGCCAACGATGTTAAAAAGTGACATAATTCAGATGTGTTTGGCACACGCTTGAGGTCCACAAGGAAGCCAAAGCGATAACTGGAATTAATGTAAATACCTAAGCATGTTGTAAAGTATGTATTAAAGTTATTTTCGGTTTCGTAAATTCTCTTACTTCCGTGAACGTTTCTGAGTACACGTGTGTTGCTTGGAAAATAAACTGTGGTATCGCTTATCCACACGTATCCTGACTGTGGAAACGCAACAGAAATAAACAAGCTCTGCTTTAACGGACTCGTCCTATTTAGTACATATACATCGATCGCTTATCCTCAAATTTAAGAGTGAATTCATCAATAAACTTGAGGCATAGCGCAATGATAATATAAGGGTTGTAGGAAACTCTCAGTAACCCTAAATTTGTTTTAACCAAGGAACAGTTAAAACGCCGCCCACCCCTACTATAAATTTTCAAACAATAGAGGGCGAAGTGCGGTAGTTTAGTCCTCGCTACCAACCAATCGCAATTATGAAAATACCTAAAAATAATGTAGGTGGGCATGAGGGATAACTTGTTTGTAAGTTCACTAGTTTAGTCCTCTGTTCGAGCCATGATTGCGGAAAAAACAACATTCGATCTATGATTTAACAGATGTAAGTATAGGGTCATTGAACGGATTGAGTATTTCAATTTCCTTATAGGTTAGAGTTAATCAATAATATCTAAATTTCCCACTACACAAGTAATATCCAAGGTTATTGTATTATTTCATTTTTAATATTGTTTCCTTATCGGTTTTGCTAATCTGGAAATAATACTTTATTTTAGAAAAAATTGCTGTTCTTTCCCTCTTTAAATTCAAGATATATAAAGCCGTGTTCTATAAATAGTCACGTGAACAAATAACCTTCATTTCAGATTGTAACATTTATAGATGCATAAAATGATTACGCATTCATGGCCGATGATCCGTGAATGTTTTTCACACTACAAAAAAACTATACATTAAAGTGGCGTACGCTTATATCAGTCTTTTTTGCAGTGGACTTTAGTTTTTTAGGTTGAGATTAATCTTACACAGATCTATAAGTTCGTATGTGAATCAACAGTTATGTGAACGCAACGTACACGCGACTAAACCCGACATCCCAGCCAATCACGATGATTTTCTCCGGATGTTTTTTTCCATTGGCAAATCCAGCATGAATCCCATCCTGTATTTAGTTAAATATGACGTACAAGTTCCGTAGATTCCCGATGATGTATTTCCAGATTTTCGATCGGTTTTCTATCCTTCGTGTAGGTTGTTGACCCGGCTAAATACTAACGTACCTTCCACGAAGGGAATTTCGAACACTGACCACTAATCTATAGGCCTATGGGCCGTTAACCTTTCTGTCTTGGAACCTTTATGGGTGTTTTTCCATAACCCCTTTCTCTCACTAGTCATGTATTTTATTATCTCAATAATGAAGTGTATAGGCTCATTGTTGTGGTGTTTTTTTTTTATAATGAATTGCATTAAACATTCGGGAAGCACCGTCAGATCATTTTGCGGTGGGAGTCACAGTGTCATTGCTTTGACTTTGTTTCAAGCAATCAAGGGCGTTATTAGGCCTACTAGTATTTCTTTAATTAGCTCTACTGAAAATACAGAATAACGGAATCCCGGGGTCGCCAGGTAAACTGCACAGTGAAAATATACATTTTAAAGGCAAGAACATACATCATTTTTTTTTAAATCGCAAAAAATATTTTTTTCATTGTCGAATTCAAGTCGGATAGTACTTGTTCTCCCTTCCCCCTGGTTTGACTACGCATATGTAATTTGTGCCGCCGAAAATTAGGCCATGTGGGTGTTGCCCAAAAACGGAACCAGTGGATCTGCCCTTGAGTGTATACTGATTAAATCCGGAGTTTACAATGGGGTTCAAAGGGGCAGGGGGCGCACGCAGCGTACTCAATATCTTCAAAGTAAATGCTTGCCCGTGCACTCTAAAAGTTCCTTCGAAAATAAAATACTGACAAAAAGAGTCGTGAAACATGGAAAATAAAGCAATAGGCCCTTCGTGTGACGGAAGACATAAAAATAATTAGGCCTATTTTAATATAGGCATATTCAAAATGATAAGAAATATGTAAAAATTAAAAATAAAAACAAGAGAGCATGGGCCCAGCGTCATAAAAAATACAAAATAGAAATCGTTAAAATTAATGTTGTAATACAGTGGCGGATCACAGACATTTTTAAAGAGGGAAGGTACGTACATAGGCATAGGTTTATATCTCCGACCGGGTTGGGCGTGTTACTGGTGTTTTTTAGCTGATCTCCCCCACCCCACACACACACACCCCTCTTACCAGTAATGGATAATTAAAGAGGGGAGGCTCAACAGGCCAAAGCCCCCCGCCCCTCTAAATAGGGTTTTTTGTTTGTTAAAACCAAGGTCGGTATTTAAGGCCCCAACCCTTAAATCATAATCCTAGATCCACTCTTGCCGGCTCCTAGATACGCCACTGTAATGTGTTTGGTACCCGTCTCGTTTCAGTCTATTAACACCTGCTCAGACTTCAGATCGGAACGGCTGACGATCCGAAGAAATATTGAATTTATGAATAGTTTTGATGCGCGCCGAAAAGTTTCTCCGAATGTCGCCTCGGCTCTTGTGATTACATCAATTTATTCTTGTAAAGAATAGGCCTACTAATTTGTTAAAAAGTGCTCTAAAAATCCCCGGGTTTCGTGGAAACCATCTTCCTAGTAGGTGGATTTAAGAAGTCTAAATTTAAATCTTCGATAAACTGCTGATTGACCTGACCGGGTCTGTTACATGATAGGCCTAAACAACGTAGTTTACAGGTTTTCTTTAGATCCCACCCCACCCAGCAAAAACCACACAAGGAATTTACATAATGATTTCAAATTATATTAAATTAAATTACATTCTTTAAACACTATAGGAGGGATAGTCACTTATTGCTTAACATCAAGCATCCACTAACTTTAGGCCTACTTGTTTAGTTTTAGACACATGTTGAGTACAAAATTTTACTTCAACAAAAAGAATATATTAAATTAAGTAAAATTTTACTTTTTGTTATTTATATTGTACAATCACCACCGTGTACTTTTGTTAGTTAATAAGGAACTTTACCCTAATATATAATGAACCACCCAACCTCATGGGACATGACTATCCCCCAAACTAAGGGTAATAGGACTCTGCGTTCAATACACCCTGTGACATACTCAACTTGTCACTTATGATCACCTATTCGTATTGCAATATTGTCGTGTTTATCGTTTCCCTATTTTGTACCCATTAATGTGATGGGTGTCTGGCTTATTTCCTTTTATTCGATTTGTTTTGTCGCTTCTAGAGTTCGTTGGTTCACGAAGGCCATTTCCTTCCCCTTACCATTATACCCCTATACCCCTCTCGTTATTAACTCGTGTTAAAAGTTATCAAATGCAGACTGCATACCATGCCACATTTTAAGTGTTCACAATAATTGAATATTTGTTCGTAAAAATCCCAACAAAGCCTTCCACTGCATTTCATTTTTACTATAGGCCAACATTTCATAAATAAAATTAGGGTTTTTTATGAATTTTGTTTCGGAAAAAAAATCAACATTACCGGTACATAGGACAGGCGGTATCCCCACGTGAGAAATCAACATTAGACCTACCGGTACATTTTTAGGGCGGGCGTTGTCCCCAAAGTACCGTACCGTAAGCCTTAGTTTATAGGTCCAGATAATGTAGTCAACCGCACCTTGCAACTTATCATTATTGGGCGCTATGTAAATCAATCTAACCTTTTGATGTAAGGGAGTGACAATCAGGCGCGGATTTAGTGGGGGAGGGAAGGTGTTGACGCCCC
>JAOTQE010022737.1:0-10599 GCA_025631205.1 Nesometra sesokonis | reverse complement strand
TCGGGCTTGTGCCTATTGCTTGCTCCTGGCAAGAATTGTATCTTCAAATTTGCCAAATAAATATTATTATTATTAATAGTGTACCATTAATCCCAATAATGTTAATTTACTGCACCAAGAGTGGTTCAGAAAAATACACCTCAATACCCTGGAGTCAATCCAAGGACACTTACCCCAACTGATAGCCTAATGACCAATGAAGGCAGTGAATGGATTAAGAAGGTGTGAAACATGAACCTAAAATTCCATTAAATATATTGAGATAACCTAACATTAGGATATAGAGGGCCTATACAGGGGTGGATGCAGGCTTTTTGAAAAGAGGGGGGGGAGCATTAGAGAATCAACCTTTTAAAGGGTCTGGGGTATGCTCCTCGAGAAATTTTGGTCATTACATGTCCGGAAATGGTCTCAGAGGCGTGTTAAGAGATCAATTCTTTTGAATATTTTTGTTTTGTGGACAATGCTAATAATATTGATATATTTTACTTCCCGAAAGTGGGGGCCGGAGCCAGCCCGCGCCCCCCCCACAAATCCGCCTCTGCTATAAACATATACAATTCTAACTACACTCTTAGCAGGTACAACTTTCTGCAAGCAAATACTACACATTTTAATTAATATCTGAAATCATCCTACCATCTTTTGAAACGATATCAAGTGTTGCACGGACACCTTCATGATCCGAGTAGAATATATCAAGTCCTGGAATCTGTCCCATGGTCAGGCAGCAATCCCGGCATATCACCTCCTTGTCATTACCATTGTATAGTATGTAGTCAATCCGGATTCCTTCTGATAAATCTTCCGATTTCTTTTTCATGTGGGTATACAGATTGTTGGGCTTGTCGCATGTGTTGCCAATGTTTCCATCCTAGAAAAACAGATCACAATGAAAAAAAAAAAAGATTTTTTTATGCCCAATTGAGCTGCAGCTCATCTCTAGTTTATCATGAAGTGGGTTAAGGCCGCCACACAAGTTAACTCAAGGGTCATTCATATTGCTGCTGCAAGCTAATGCCTTGCATGTGCGTTGAAATTTCATACGCAGACAGCGCAGCACATGTCGTAAGCTTTACCCTTAAGCCGTTTATATTCAAGATTCAAGATTCAATTTATTCTGTCCTTTTGGAAATTCATACAGGCACAATCGCTCACAACAATTTATACATAATTAATAATATGAAACACATAAACAATAAAATATATTACATGAAACTTAGGCTAGGCCGTTAAAAATTCTTATTGAAGAGGGAATGAATGAGTTGCGGTACAGATTGGTTCTGCACAAGGTACTACGAAGACGCTTGCCAGACCTTAGCCACACATACTCTTTATACAATGGATGGATATGACAAAAGATCTGTGTTGATATGTGTTCGCACATGTTTATATTTTAATGACTATGTGTAGAAAATAATTATGTAAATTAAAACGTGCAAACACTTAGCAACGTGGACTCGTTGTCATATAAACCCTTGCGTCGCAAGGTGTAAAATTAAAGCTTACAACCACCATACATAGTGCTTCGCTGGCACGAATAACTGTTACATATCAAACATGTTAAAGACCTTGCACTGTGCAGTCGGCATACATATTTTCCGCACACATAAGCTATTAGCTTGCAGCTTACAGTAGTGACTGTTGGTGTGTGCTGTTGGCTTCCGTGTGCGCAGCCATTAAAGTAAAACATTCCTGCTTGAAAAGGTGCAGTTGTCATAGTGACACTTTTCGCTTGACCAGTGTTTCCATGTAGACTAGCAAATGCACAAATGCTGAAATGTAGGTACACAAAGTATTAAACACACAACTGACGAATACAAATAAAATGACATTGGGAGACAGTGGAAAAAATTCCCAAAAACTGGCAAATACAGTCTTAATTAATCTTTGAGTAATTAATACATTAACACAAATTTTTGAATGTACAAAATATACCTAATTTTTCAGACATGTACTAAAAAATCAATGCCGAAGACATTTAT
This sequence comes from Nesometra sesokonis, assembly GCA_025631205.1. Lineage (NCBI taxonomy): Eukaryota > Metazoa > Echinodermata > Crinoidea > Comatulida > Antedonidae > Nesometra > Nesometra sesokonis. Next base: position 8,614 of record JAOTQE010022737.1, on the reverse strand, counting down.
GAAACCAGAAAAGTAGTGTTAAAATGTGCCAAAAATATCCGTCACATTTTTCCTGAAAGTAAGTCCATGGAAGGAAATAAGGTAAATTTTAGATTTCTGGATTATGTTCCCTGTTGATAACTGTAGTATGATGAGGTATATGTTAATCTTTCATTTTCTCACAGCCTATTGCAACTACAATTACCAAACACATCTCGGTGCCATCACTTGGATAAAATGTATGCCAGGGATCTAAAAAATTACCTTGTTTTGTTTGTTAATTTTTAATGACAGTGTTGTATTTTTGTATAAAATAATAAAAACAAGGAAATGCTCAGTTTGATTATGTTTACCTCCTTATTTGGTCTCTCTTCCCATGCATCTCTTAAATTTGCGTTCTTTGTAATGATCTGCATCGATAGGGAGCTCTTTTCAGAGTTGAAATCCCCCATGACCAGGTTGACGTCACTTGATTGACAAGTCTGTCGAACGAAGCTGCTCAGCTCATATGATTGGACAAGACGATGAGCGTAGTATTCATCCTGGTCAATAAAGTTCTCATGATGAGAAGGTCCATACATCGCTGTCATCTGGAAAAAAAGTCATTTGTGAGGTCTCACCACAAAATGAGTCTAATGATAGTAAAATCCAAAATTTGGTAATTGGTATATTAAGCATAATATAGGCTGTAATCTAAACTTTAAATGACATTCATCGGATAAGTAGATCCAAAGATATGATCATTTGAAGTTTTGAGAAAATTGCCCATAAAGCAATTAAAAAATAAACAAGTAAGACAATAAATCTCAGAAAATCTGCATAAAGGACACTTTCCTGTGTGTTAACTAACCTATAAAGTATATTATTATGCTGAAATATAAGTACCATAGTACTCATAATTGATTAAAACTAAATTTCCTTTAAAAAATGACTCCATAACTATATTGGTAGTTATCTCAATTGAAACGCACCTACGCTGCGACTCATTTTGTGGTGAGACCTCACATTTACTAATAGTTTTTATCAATGCCCGAGAGAACAACTAAAAATATTGACAAATACTAAGATAAATTATAAATGCTGTATCACAATTGTCAGTGTTTTTGTTCATTTTTAATATTTAGTGGTACAAAATTAAAAGTAATATTTCTTTTAATAAATTTCTTAGGTTCAAGGTTATAACTTATATACAGTATTTCTTCAAACAAAACAAGTTATAAAAAAAGAATATACACCTTTAATCCGGTACCTAGTCTATAAAGCATTTTATCAAGGAAGCACATTTTGCACAAGTTATAGCTTTTTAATTTCGTGTCAAATTCAACAGTGAGTTTTCTCTCCACTTACAGGATGAGATCTACGTCTTTTAAACCAAGTCTTATTATGAGGCTTATTTATATAGTGCTTAAACAATCGTCGATTGTCTCAAATCGCTTAAAAAGTAGGAGATTAAAGAAAAATACAAACTATAGCGAACTAAAAAGGTGCGTTTTCAAGAGAGTTTTGAAAACTTAAATTGAAGGAGCCTCTCGGATAGAAGTGGGAAGATTGTTCCACAGTTTAGGAGCTGTAACTGCAAAGACTCTGTCTCTGTATGTTTTCAGGCGACTAGGTGGAACAAAAAGTACAGATGTACTAGTAGTCGATCTAAGAGATCTCATACAGACTACAGATCTATGTTTAATTAAATTAGAGATATAAGATGGTGTTTGGCCGTTAAGTGATTTATATGTGATTAACATTAGTTTAAATATAATCCGTTGTTTTATTGGAATCCAGTGGAGTTGCACTGTTAGGTCACAGGAAAGAATCTGGTGTGCATCCGGGTTTGAACACAGGACTGGGAGATTGGAAGACAAACATGTTATTGTCAACCACCAAGCTACAGCATCATTTCATAGTGTTTTTTGTGTTACTTTCATCTTCATTATCTTTAGAGTGGCATTTAGCTCAGTTAGTTTAGCTGGTGGAAATCACTGTGCTGTGCGCTGAACTGTGACTCACTGATCCATGGTTCAATTCAAAACCACACCACTCTCCTTGTGTTTTGGCTGGAGGATCAAGATACAAGTTAACAGCGCACAGTCTTTCGGATGAGACGTTAAGCCGTTGGTCCCATGTACAAAGTGCCTCATGTGCATGTTAAAGAATGTAGTGCACTCTTCGAAAAAGAGTAGGGGATTATCTCCCGGTGTACTACCCAATCACCACCAGAAGAAACCCACTGGAAATAAGTTCACTTCAGACTTTCGTGGATTATCCTTGGTGTTCTACAACACCGAAAAAATCAAATCAAAAGCAAAATTACTTACATGCGTAGTATAAACATTTATCTTGAGACCATCTATTTCAACTTGGCATAATCCAACAAGCTTCTTAGCGTACCAATCGCAGTGACGGATCTTGTGTGGGAATGCGTTCAGAGAAAATGCTTTCTGTGCAGTGTCCAGAATTGGTCCTTTTGAAAATATGCATACTCCACTTCCAATAAATCCACTACAAAATGAATTAAATGATTATTGTCAATCTAAATTAAATAAATTAAATGATTATGCAGCTGTCATTTGTAAGACGCACCTATTGAATCCCGAGAATGGTGCGTCAAGAGTGCATCATGTACCGCTGAATTTATGACACATAGTACCGTCATGGACGCAAAAGGTCCGTCACAAAAGTTCCCCATATGTGCGTCACAGTCCGTCAATGTCTAATGATGCGTCACATAGGTGCGTCAAAGGTCCGTCACGCACAGGTACAAACTTTATTAGAAAGCGTGTGCGCGCCAGTAAGATAAAATTTCTAAATCGTACGTAATTAGGTGCGTCATGTCCACAAATGGTGCGTCATAAATTTATTCCATATGAGCGTCAATTTGCTAAAAATGGTGCGTCACTTTTCACGACGGTCATGTTACCTAAATGTATGACGCTCTTAGGGACATTGACGCACCATTCCCGGGGTTCAATAGGTGCGTCTTACAAATGACAGCTGCATTAGTGTCAATCTAAATTCAATCAAGGTTCATACTATAGTTTTCTTTCTTCTTTCTTTCCCTTTGTCTTAAAACTATCACAATATCTCCTTTGATCCCGTCCTCTGTACCATTTCTGCCATTAGAATTTCATTAGGTATAATTATTAATAAGCCTAGTTGATATTAGAATATTAGGAGGCACAGGCTTAAAGCATTTCTGGCTTATTGTGTCCTCCCACTCAACAATTTAATTGATATACACTAGTTTGTTACATTAATTATAATATTTATTTTACACTAAACCAGACATCCTTTTTTACGTACGTAATTAAGTATGTATAACAGAACTACAGAATTATGAGATCATAATAAAAAGCATATGGGGATGTAAGGTTTTTTTTAATTTACATGTCAAAGCCTGAGCAGGGTTGAGAACCCCCTTTTCTTAATTCCTAGAAAAAGGCCTCTGCTGTTGCTACTAAATAATTTCTGTCATCCACATCCAACGGTGTATATGGATATACTATATCATGCTTATAAACTGAGACTCATTACGAGGCTTAGGCAGTGGCGTTGGTGTCGTGAGAATAATCCTGGCGCTTGGTCAGCATTGAAGCCAGAACCTCGGGATTAGTAGGCAAGCATGTCAACCACCAAGATACAGCGCCACTACGTGTGCAGGAGTTATGCCCAGTAAGTTTCAATTGGTGGCACTCATTGTACAGACATTACAACATCAAAATCATGAAATGCCAATTGACAATGGAACCTGTCCAGTTCTGAAAAATCCTGTAATTTTGCTTATTTGGGTTTTTTTGGCTGAAAACAAAGAAAATGTGTATATTTGACTACAAACCTGTAGAAATAATGAGAATAAGGTAGTACTCGCTTAAGTCCTTCTTGTAAGTCCTTGATATCACTATTTGTAAAAACCTTGAAAACAAAAAATAATGCATAATATAAGATTATTATTGATAAATAAAATTCACTTACTCAGAGACAGAAATTGAAGAACGTACAACGTTTCGGCTCCTTCCACTAAGGGCCTTGATCACATGAATGGTGGAATGCCGTCAGGTGATGCTCAGGTAAAACTCTATCGTAAATCGGGGGAGCTGCAGGCCTTGGTCGTGGTTGAGGGGAGGCTTGTTGATCTTGATATGAAGCGCCTCCTTGACCTGACGGCATTCCACCATTCACATGATCAAGGCCCTTAGTAGAAGGAGCCGAAACATTGTACGTTCTTCAATTTCTGTCTCTGAGTAAGTGAATTTTATTTATTATCATATTCCAGAGACCATGACTAACATTTTTCATCAAGATTATTATTATTATCGGGGGGAAATTTAGCGTAAGCTGTGGAAGGTTTAAGCACCTAAATTGACATGGAAAATATTTTTTTTATTTGTTTGAATAAACAAAGGCCACTGATTAATGTAGTAAGATGGCTACACCCTATCGGGGTATATGCTAGTTGGCTCATCCAGGATTACTTGCTTATAATTATATATTAAGAAAGTATAATGCATACTCTAAGCAATGAGATACACGCCATCGTGACAGGATTCAATATTTTGACATAAATTACGTCATCATCAGTATCCTGATGATGACATAATTTATGTTGAAATATTGAATCCTGTCATGATGGCATGTGTCTCATTGCTTGGAGTATGCATTATACTTTCTTACTTGAAGTTGATTAGTGGACCTTTCGAATTGTATATTACTTGCTTATTGCCCTCCTTTCCAACCGCCCCTCTGATAGAACTTGTAATTAAAATGTATAGGCCATATGTTGATTCCACTTTGTGTAATATTGTTGTAATCTACTGGGCATTATATTTTTTGAAGTGGAAATTTTCTTCAATGGTATTTGTAGTGAATAAAATTGAATTGAAGAGAATCCAATCTTAGGTATTCATTAGAAATATAATGAATGCATGTACATCAACACTATTAATGATTAACAGGGGCGGAAAGGGGTGAGGGGGCGCACTTTGATTCCGGGTGGGCGTGGTTCTTAGGTTTTTCCTGACGAGCAAAAAAAAAGAGGTCATTTTGCTATTTTGGTGCCCTGGTGCCATATTTTGGTCGTATTTTAGGTTTTTGGTGTAAATTTTGGACCCGGCGCACCTAATATAAGGGGGGCGCAACTACATTTTGACGATAATGGGGGGGGCGCGTGCCAGTTTCCCCCCCCTAAATCCGCCCCTGATTAAGGGTTAAAGGAGTTGAATTTAGTAATCAGGGGTTAATTTTACAATTGAAGGGTTAGGTTTAGAGTTTAAACTTAGACATAAATTTAATAGCATGCAGGGATGTGATTAAATTTGGCAGGACTACAGTGTCTCACTCTTTTTATGCTTAAAACAATTACCCTCAAAAGAGGACCATAATAATCTTCTATAAATTAAACACTGACCCTTTGCCTCTATTCCTTAGTAATGTCTTTTGTAGCTGTACATATAATTACAAAGCTACTGTAGGCTTACAGCGTCCATTGCTTGTTTTCAATAACGAACCATTGTAAGAACAGTGTGTAGAACCTAACGGTAAAGGTGAGCATGATCTGGCTAATTATTAATGTTAATCAATCAATTCGAATCACTTTATTTCAGACATAGTCCATATGAAAATAAAAAGTAGATACAGTACATAAAAAAGAAGAAAATATCTTAACATATAATAATAAATGCATATACAATCTATAAAGAATATGAAAATACTCTAAATACAGGCTAAGTTAATCCCTGTTTGTATACAAAATTGAGTTCCAAGTGCTCCATAGTTTGGAATCGCTTAAAACAGTAGAAGACACTTTAGTTACAAGTACGTTTTTGCAACTGAGCATCCGGTTACGGAAATTCCATGTAAATGCTCTTACATATTTACCAGATGATGGTAAACAATGGTCAACGAACATACCACTAGCACTACAGTGCCGTGGTAGTCCAATCAACATCCTAAACGCATTGTTGTAGCATACATTCAACCGTTTGAAAAAGACATTAGTGTAGGTCGCCCAGAGAGCTGAACAATACATATTAATACAATATGACAGAAATAACGTACATTTGATATTAACAGAACATTTAGCAAATTTTCTGCATATATATTACCCCGCACACATAGAGCACGATATTGTTTTTGTACATCTTCATTATCTTTAAGATTGGAAGTAATAACACAACCAAGATATTTTACACTATCAACAAATTTCAATGTTTTACCTAAACAGATATGAAGTGGCTCATGTAGATTAATTGTTTTATTGTAAATCAACATGCAAACAGATTTCTTAGAATTGTAAATTACGTCATTTTTAACAGCAAAGTTTTCACATATATTAATGAGCTCTTGTAAACCATTAGCAGAGGGAGACAAAAGCATTAATGCACGATATTCATAATGTCCTACGATATCGACAGTAAACAGGGGTGAAATTTGGTGGGGGTGCATCCCAATATCATAATTGTGCACTTCGCTCCTCACTATATTAGTAGCACTTCTAAACCTTTATTTTTGCTTGTCAAATCGAAATCGGACATATGTCCCGCTTATATAAAATGTTGTTGACGATGGCTGTGTTCATGATAACGACAATGAATGATTATAATGAAGGATATAAATTTCAATTTTCCATTTCATATTACTTCTACCATTCAATTAGACTTACCTCCTGTAGTGCCACAATGTCATATTCACCCTTCGCCAATTCTTGTATAATCTTTTTGAATCGTATTTCCTTATCCTTGGAAAGATATGGAACACCCCTAAATAGTGATAAAAACCAAAACATTTTTAATGACCATTTTTAATAGGAGATTATACAGTTTGTTGATTTTTTAATTGAAATATTTTATTCAAGAGCGCTTAAGAATAGTAAATATGATCAATTTAATTACATCCGAGTTTAAATTTACCATACCATGGATATAAGCCAGTTCCAGGTCTAAACTGCGCATGTGCATGATTAAGGTCATCATAAAACGACGTGCGGCTTATTACAAAAGGAATTTAACTGTCGCACATCATTCTATGACTTGACCTTAAGTTGCACATGCGCAGTTGAAACCGTGAAATGGCTTATTGTTGTACAATCAATCAAAACATGGATTCCCATGCAAAAGCGGTAGGCAGTAGGAAGGTCGAAAAAGTGGTAGCCTACCGCCAAAATTGGTAAGGTTGGCAGGTATGCTGATACTGTACAGTTGTATTGCAGTCAGAAAGTTTGTATTAAACTCATATTGGAATCAGCATGATCCACGAAGTCTCGGCCATACGGTGTTGCAACACATTTTAATAAGACTTCCCGGTGCCATCCAGACCTGATCCCGATCTTTCCCCAATTGTGTGCAGCCAAGTATATTCACGTAAGTTCCCTCCTCTTCACCTTCTAATCTACGAGCCTCCTGATACAATCTAGCCTGTCTCACAGGACTTACGATCTGGTTTATTCACTTTTATTGCTTGATTCCATTTAAGGCGCTATTGACATCCCCATACTCACTTATTTTAGTTTAGCCGTCGTAAGGCCTGTTAAAACAATTCAAGCGTGACGATTCGCAAGAAAGAAATGATGTATTTTGTCCCTCCATATTTGGCATATGGGCCGTTTCAAAATGTTTACCTACCTACGGTCGACCAACCATCCACGCATGAAGGCCTTTGGTGGTAACACCAAACTTTGATTAGAGAGAGTGATGCAATGGTATCACATGATTTTCGAATTCAATCAAGCATGACGATTTACACCCATCTGGTCGATGTTATTTGTCAAGCTTGAATCGTTTTAACAGGCCTTACGGCTGAACTAAAATAAGTGAGTATGGGACGTCAATAGCGCCTTAAACGGATCTAGCAATAAAAGTGAATAAACTCGACCGTAAGGCCTGTGAGACAGGCTAGATACAATCGTGAATGTGGTTGTTGGTGTTGAGACCGCCTAACAACATTCCCAGCCAAATTCTAAGCCTAAAACCCACCCAGATTGCCATGGTCATCACAAGGTCGTAGCTCTTTGTGAGAGGGACTTTAGTCCTAAAAAGTACTTGGTTTGCCTTTTTCTGTTGCCCTATGACAGACATTTTAGACCTCTGAGGTCTAAAATTCGGGAGATTTTTTAAAGTGAACCCTCTATCTTAAAATACTGTGCCTTACTGCATTTTATAATGGAAGGGCCGAAAAACAGGCCAGAAAGGTGTTAACTACCGCTAATTATGATAAATTTAGAACGATTTACGCAATTTTTATTTTAAAAGTACTGTATTTATTGATTAAATACGCTCATATTTGTTAATGCTTGAAAAGTCTAAACAGATTGAATCTGGCATAATTTCATTATTTTTCTGTGAAGAAACACATGCCTATGGAAATCAAAATGGTTTTGGCATCAAAATGGGACAATTTTGATCATTTACAGTATAAATATTATTGCATAACAAAACATCAGTAAAAAACAGAAAACATAATATTTTTATCATTATAATTATTACATAAAATTTTAGTTTACAAAGCAGTGGCGGATCCAAGAGGGGGTCCTGGGGGTCACGTGCCCCCCCCCCCTTGGTGAAATTTTGTGAGTCACAAGGTCTGTGTGACCCCCTAATAAATTTCAAATAATAAAATGAGATTTACTTTTTTTCACTTTTTAAGTGTC
>JAOTQE010022726.1:0-10600 GCA_025631205.1 Nesometra sesokonis | reverse complement strand
GCCACTGTCCCAAGTTGGAAAAAAAATATAGTTGGAAAGAAAATAAAGTATACCAGAATAAATATAATACATACACAAACACTTATACGTACACACGCATACATAATAATGCAGTATACTAAAAAAAGTACAATTTTAAAAGATATAGAAATTCTTATTCCAAAAAAAGAGTTCAATAATGGTGACTATAATCAAAATATAGCAACAATGATAGTAAAACTTGTACTCATTAGCAATATGAAGGCATAACAGTTTTTTTAATAATTTGTGATAATGGTGATAATAAGAATATTAATAACAAAAATAATAGTAATAGATTTTGTTCTCATTGACACCACCACTAGCAGGAATAATGATGGTGGTGATAAAAATGTTAATAACAACAATGACTTGTCTATTACAAATGAAAATTACTATTATATTTGATACAACTTTTATAGCACAATTGAATGTTCAAAAATGAAAAACTCTACATATTTTTTTGCATTTACATTGCAATTTACTACAAATCCTGGAGATAATTATAAAAAATCCAAGTTCCTGGAGACAATTGGATATTTCTTGGGAGCCCGGGAGATGATTCAAAATTCCCGGAGACTCCAGGTTAATCTTGGAGACTTGGGAGCTCTGGACAAACAGTCTTTTTCTTCTTAAAACAATTATTTGGATGACAAAGTTCTCCGCTACTTTATCGACGTCTTTACTCCCCTGGGCGGTTTATTTATTTTTTTATTTTAATATCAGGAAAATTTTGAGAAAAAAATTGTGAGGATTCTGATATATAAAAATCTATTTAAATCCAGAGAAGCACAATTGTAGTGGATTTCTGCCCAAGGGAATGAGGAATTAGATTTGAAAATTAGAACAAAAATGATAAATTATTAAAAACAAATAGAGGAAATGTTTTCTAGATTCCTTTTATTGACAGGTCAATCCAGGGACAGGTCAATACAGGCAATGTATACAAAGTCCCCCGACCGACATCATTTTTCAGTGTTATAATTGTGGGCTCAATTTGTTAAATTGAGACTTTAATATCCTTTTGCTGTAAGAGAGTGTCGGCCTCTAAACGTTCCAAATTCTAATTTGTTTTCACCTCTGCCTCAACCATGGTGGTGCTGAGGTATAGGTGTAGATAGTATATTTTGCGTACTCCGACCCTGCACTTTCTGACCTTGCTAAAGGGTTGGAAAGTATATTTCCGAGCATCTAGAACTGGTGTAAATTCTGCAAATTTCAGAAACCTTCGGATCTTCTACCCGTTGTTTAGACTATCACTGACATCAGACCAGTCAATGAGTATTTCAAGAAATGAGCTTTTGTGGAACTTTTCCAGAAAAAAAAATTCTCCTAAACCATTCAATTCCTTCACAGACTACCACGTGCGGCTGAAGGATGGTAAGTCAGACAACTCTGGAAGAGTGGAGGTATATCTGAGTGGTACCTGGGGAAGTATATGCGACATAAACTGGAATCTCAACGATGCTACTGTTGTTTGTCGCAACCTTGGCTTTGCTGCAGCGGACGCCCACCATCCGGTAGAGAACGTCGGTGATTCCTCTGTGGTGCATTTTCATGACGTATCATGTCTGGGTACGGAGAGTGGGTTGCGGTACTGCAGGCATCAGATTTATAATGTGACATCATCAGCTACGTGTAGTGGAGGGCATGATGTAGGAGTAACGTGCATTCCAAGAAAAGGTAATAAGCCCTTTCACGGTTTAAACTGCGCATGTGCGTTACCAAGATAAAGCCAGGTCAAGTAATACAAAGATGCAGAACCATGACTTGCGATTAATTAGTTTGAAGTTTGTTTGCTTTGACCTTAATCACGCACATGTGCAGTTGGAACCATGAAAAGGTAATTCTACGATGTTAAATTTACACAGATTTCAAACTTGTTTTGGAATTACCATCGATCCAAAATTAAAAACGTAACTCAAATGAATATACTAGAACTGCAGACAATGTAGCGTTTTTTGTCAAATGGGATTTGTGGTCCAATCTTTATTTACCTTGAATAAACTACTTGTGTAATACAGTAAAGATCATAATTAATTCATTCCAGTATTATGTCGTATTCTCTACTTTGTTTAGATTACTATCGTATATTACCTCGATCGATGAGTTTGAAAATGGGCACTCCATGTTACATGGCTACGCCGACATCTTTAATTAAAAACAACATACGAAAACTAATTAGAAACGTCCTCAACTTTCGAAATTACAATCCTTTCCTTACACCGATCGGGCGGTCCAATGCTGTTCAGTTTAATTTATTCGTTCATTTTGTGCTATATGCAACATCGACCACAAAATTTATCACCTACATGATAAGGAACTATAAATGTAACTATTTGTAACATAGAATAACAGTAACTCCAAATAATGTGAGGCTATGATTTCTTATTAAGTCATCATCAGGAATGACTATTTGTAATTAATCTCAGATTTCCAGGTTCGATTGGTCGGAAGTAACTCACCAAATGAAGGAAGGGTTGAGGTACTTCTAAATGATAACTGGTCTTCCATCTTCAACCCCAACACCGACTGGGAGCTGAACAATGCTGATGTCGTCTGCAGAATGTTAGGCTTCGAGACGGCCTACGAGGCCTTGAATGATGGGAGATTCGGTGCCGAGTATAACAGCGTTTACGATATGCAAGATGTGAAATGTATAGGGAATGAAACGAGCTTAGAAGACTGTGTTTACGAAATTGTAATTCGTGACTACTCCAATATGAGCGTGGACGTATTTGCAGCAGGTGTGGTGTGTGGCAGCAAGAATGCAAATGGTGAATGGTGTTATTTTGTATTGTAAAATAATATTAATTAGTTATTATAGACATGACTCTGAATGTCGAATTTTCTAGGCCTGTTTATCAATTTCGACTTCAAAATACCATTTCAATTCACTTAAGAACACAAAATGGCAATTCAGTCAACACAAATAAAGTTAAAATTAGGGTAAACAATACAGGCCTAATTACGATTCAGAGACTGCAATGGAAGTTAGCAGATTCAGACTATTGCTTGTTTTTTGTCATATTGTCTATTTTTGTATTTAATGATTGATTCTAATTTTAAGAATGCATTATCTATACAATATTTGACAAGACATATATCAGATAAATATCAGAATACCATTTAGAATCACAAGCTGTTGAAATCGGCAAACTATGATCTAAAAGTGAATCTTGTTTGTTGATTAATAAGATAAGCAATTTTATTTTTAACCTAGTTTAAAGGTAAAATGGCATTGAAAGTTTCGTCCGTCACGAACAGCTTCTTCGGAAATATGACGATCGGTCATTATTATAATGACCTCGAGAGGGCCGTTCCTTTTTATTATGTGACTTTAGGTGTGCATCTTGATTAACTGACGTATCAGATAAGAAATTTGAATCTGGAAATGAGAAACCAAACCACAAACCGAGACTAAAGCTCACATATTCTAAGTCGCGAAACGAACATTTTAATGAACAAAGCCTCCTGGAGGTCAGTTTTTCAGTACCGTAACAATCGTCATTTTTGAAGAAGTTGTTCGTGGAAAGAACATCGAAAGTGTCAAGGTACTTTTATACTTAAACTGTTTTAGTTTAAGAAAAAGAAAATTACCTACCGTAGTAAATGGAAGAGTCATGAAACCAGAAAGCAGACTAATAACAATGGAGTTAGTTGATAAAGTGAAAACACAATTTAACTTTGTAGCGTAAACAATTATTGTCGCACCATCAAAAGGCAGAAATCAATCACACGACGAAAAAATAACGATACACAAGCGGATCATGGAAATTGCCGCAAAAATTTAAATGAAGCATCCCAGGCCTGAAGCATATATCTTATCACAAAAAAAATGCGATGGGCGCACGGCGATGCAAGACCCATTCGGCCATCGTTCAATACGGCTGTCACATTGTCGGAAAAAAAGAAAACATTTGAACGTGCGGAGTATCTTACTACTCAAAATATTCGTGCACCACTCGTGCGATTACTGACAACGGTGTACGATAATCGTACTAATGTCCGCACGATTCCGGGGTCATAAAATTAGTCGCAACGATCGCGTCTGGACTCCATGAATGCACCAAATCCAGCTGCGACGCTCCCGAATAAAAAAAAAATCGCACGGATTTTTTAACGATTAGATACTGGAGCTGCGATACGTCGTGCCGAAAGGCAAAATTGACGATCGCAAGCGCCGTAAACAGGTCGCGATCAGGAGCCGATTGTGAAATGATAAAATTGTTGGTTTTCTAGTGCAACAGACAATTTTTGAAAATTATATTAATTAACAATAAAATATAGTTTATTAATTAAACCGTTTTCCTCTGCAGATGGAGACGTACGACTTGTCGGCGGCAAAAACGCAAACGAGGGCCGATTAGAAATCCACAACTTTGGTAAATGGGGTTCAATCTGTAGAAACGGATGGGTGCTGGAAGGGGTCAACGTCGCTTGTGTACAGATGGGCTATGTCAGTGGTAATGCAACGATTGAGTCAATACCTGGACCCGAGGGTGAATCAATACATCTGGAGAACGTCATTTGTTCTGGTGCCGAGACGAGCCTCTCGGAATGCAAGCATGATGACTGGGGTATACATAGGTGTAGACACGGCCAAGATGTAACGATATCATGTAATCGTAATAAAGGTACGAATGTGGTCTAATGATTATGATGCCAGTCAAGGCAGCAAGATGTTGTAGGTTCGAATCCCGTATACAGTCGGAATATCAACAAATTAATGGGTCTATATCATAATATTAACATCGAGTCTTCTTTGAACAGTCTATTTACCTTTAATCATTGATTGATTTATCTGTGATTTTATGTAAATTAACCAGGCATGGTTATACAAGTATTGTTAAAATTTGCCGTTTACATACAGTTTAACGACGAACATGATTTTAAAGATCGTAAAGTTTATGATACGTGTTCATGGAAGAACACCTTTAGAAACACAAATACGAATTCAAGTAATATTTATTCCATTTTTATCTATACTTTATATTGATTTTTTTGTTTTAGACTTTGACGTCAGAATTGTTGGAGGTCAAGTTGCCTCTGAAGGTATAGTCGAAATTTTCTTCAATCAGGTATGGGGAGCCATGTGTGCCAATGTCTTAACGTTAACGGACGCAAGTATAGTATGTCGCTCGCTAGGGTTTTCAGATGTGGATGTTGATATATGTGGTTTTAACGGACCTGTTTCGGAACGATTTAACAAGATGCATTTGAACTGTGTAGGATCGGAATCAAGTATTCAAAACTGTTCCGTGTCAATAGTTGATCAGCATAGGTGTGACACTCCCGCCTGTATTCAATGTACAACACAATACGAAGGTATACAACTAAGGGTTTGGTGTTTTTGTTTTATTAACCATAATCATTATCTTTGTCACCAGCAATACCGTCAGTTTCTTTACTTTATTACTTACTATCATCATTATCAACGTCATTCTCATCATTATCGTTGTCAACATGTTCATCATCATTTCAACAACAGCATCATCATCATCATCATCATCATCATCATCATTATAATCATCGTTATAATCAGCATCTTTATTATTATCATCATCGTCATAATCATCATAATCATTATCATCATCATCATCATCATCCTCATCATCATCATCATCATCATCATTATCAATTATCTTCATGAAATTCACATTTACATTACTATCATAATCAACATTAACACCATCTTCATCACCATTGTCATCGCCATTATAACCATCATTATCATTATTATCATCATCAAAATGAACATCACCATCACCAGAATCATCATTGTCGTCGTCGTTATCATCATATTGCTGTCATTAAAACATTATTTTGTTTACAATTACAGATAAACAAATGCGCTTAGTAGGAGAGCACTCTTCACATGAGGGCGTCCCGACAGTATATAACGCCATAACCAGACAGTTTGATTTGATATGTGACCACAACCTAACCCATTATGACAAAAACGTCATTTGCCGAAGCATGGGATTCTCTTCGGCTAAGCTCAACTACCATCTACCAGTATCGATTGCGAATTCATCAGCTGGTGAATATGGTTGCTTTGTAAAGAATATTGCCTGTAGCGGAACGGAAATAGATATCCGAGACTGTCCGAAAGATTCCGAAGAAAAAATGAAGTCAGCAAGTAACTATAATGAAGAAGCGTACATCTATTGTGAGTACGTCAAAGGTATGTAAATTAATACATAGTAAAAAATTGAATTCAAGATCTCCGAGCTATCTTATGAGTGGTTTTAGATTTTTTAAAATAGTGAAAGTTATCAAAATATTTAATTTAATTATTTTAATTTTTAATATAAATGTCAACAAGACATAAAATGATCTTTGCCAAATACAATTTGATAGTTTAGATTGAGCTTTATGATTAAAAAAATAATTGTGTTCGTAGGCTATAACGTAATGGTTTTCCAGGAGCGAATTTGGGCTTTCATGATTTTATTCACCAATAGGCCTCAATCAAATTCAGTTCGTGATTTATGTGTTACGGCACATATTGCACGGCGTCATATCTATGCCTACAGTTTGCATTCTGTGACATTTTTGCTGCCTTCAATATCTTATTTTTAATATTTTCTCTATAGAACATGCAGTTCGTCTTGTCGGTGGTGCAATGCCAAGGGAAGGCAGGCTAGAGATCTACCACGAGGGTCAATGGGGAACAATTTGCAGTTCATCCTGGTCCAATTTAGACACGATCGTAGCCTGTCGTTCATTGGGCCTAGGTCCCCCTCCTCAGAACAGCACCATGCTGCCGACCATTCCAGGAATCGGACCAATACATTTGACCAACGTCGCGTGTGTCGGTTCAGAGGGCGATATAACTGAGTGTGAGCACAGTGATTGGGGCATCAATAAATGCGGTCATGAATCCGACGTCATGATCAAATGTTCAGGTAATTTTACTTCATAGTATTCTGTGGGGTATTTATTCTACTAGGTGCGTATTACTATTACACTTAAAACAGTGTTATAAAGTTTTATAAAGTTATTAACCTCATTAAGCCTAAAAATGGTTGTGATCCAAACACATTAAAAACACTAGGTCTGTCAGTTGGCAATGTTTTATTTTTTACTCATTTACTCTATTTTCTGTAATTTGTTTTTATTTCTCTAATCTGTTTTTCGGATAACATATATCTTACTATATTAGTTGGGTTAAATTAAATATTTAAGCAAAAAAAAAAACAAAAAAACAAAAATCAAAACAAAATAAATGAAATACAAAAACAAATTCGGGAAATGTGAATAATTAAAACCGCCAATCCTGATTTTTTAGTGTTTGAGTCAATCCGGCTTGGGTGGCACTTTATTATTTTACCATTTATTATGCGGTGAAGCTACTAAAACACCAAAGCCCACTGTATATTTTGTTTAGTTTACTGTAATCGTATTGCACATTGATAGGTATTTACTTTCGAAAGAGAAAATATATATATGTTTGTCAATCGCTACTATATTGTTTTTTAGTGATCCTAAAATTATTATTTTTTCAGATCAACTTTCTAACTGGTGCGGTAGTGTTTTCTGTGAAGATGATGAAATATGCAATTTGGGATTATCATTTGATTTCTACTGTCAATTAGGTTTGTGGCATGTTTCTTTTTTTCTTAATGGATGATTTGGTAATATAGTAATTAATAGATAACAAAAATTTGAAGTTTTTTTAATTACTGCAAGCGTCATAAAGAACCTAATTCGATGAATTTTGTAATTTTCTAGTATGCGATTATTTGCAGGGTCGATCAAGGATTTTATTTTAAAGGGGGTGTGAATGTAATATAAGGGGAGCATATATACTTTGGAAAATATAAGGGTGCATCTTGTGTTCTCCACTCTAGATCCGTTCCCGCTTTGTACTTTTCTTTTTCCCAAAACCTCTGTTCCATCATTTAATAGCTTACGGAATGAACACCTACATCAGCCGCTGCTCGTCTCTGGAACAATCTACCTAAAAAAATACAAAAGCAATTTTTGGATTTTTGTTCCGTAACTTTTGTTGCAGATAATTTTGATATGGTAATTGACCCCTCATTTTAAAGCTTACAACAAGTGTAATATGGCTTCCATGTTAAATCAATAGGCCTAATTCACTTTTTCAATTTTCTTCAGTTTTGCTTACACTTCCCAGTCGTCTTAATTTACACTTCGCCGGCTGATTTTATTACCAATTTTACATTATTAATTATTATTAAATAATATTATGAACTTCATAATAATACATTGTTTATTTATCTTTCAGTTGAAGAAACATCCACTATATACCTGGCATTTATTCTTCCCATTTTAACATTCTTCGTTATGCTTGCTGTTTATATTTCCATGAGATTATGCCAATACCTACCAGTACAACCCCATAAAGACTGCTTAAATATTATAAGACGATGCTGTGGAAAGAAGGTGTCAAACTATCGGATCGTACTTACAGCAAGTGATGAGATCATTTTGGTTGAGAACCCATCTTGACAACAATGAGTAATGAAGTTTATCACCTTGCCTTTTCCAACCATGAAGGAAATATTTTCCCCTGGTTTTTATGACGTCATAACATATTTCAACTTATTACGTAAAAAATGGATGGTAAAGTTGGTGCAGATGAATCACCACGCGTGATTTTGTAACCGAACATTGAAATACAAACGCCCTTTTTAAAATTATTTTTTAAAACAAACGGACATTTTCATGACGCCATTGGAGACTTCAACCTATTACGTCATAACTGTGCGTAAAACTTATTGAAGATTTGTGACTTGTGAAGCAGTAAGATTATTATAAGCCATCGTTAACATTGTTTTTTTTTTATTTGTTTTCAAAACATGCAATGCGTAGAAAACCATTAGGTCATAACATACTTATAAATTCATCTTCTAAAAATTGTAAACAAATATCATAACAAACAACAAAATGTTAAAATGCGATATTGTCAACATGCAATTATAATGTTCGTTCGATAATGACTTTAGAGCGAATGTGAATGCCTCACATTTTTGACAGGAGTTGAATAAAGAAGCCGCCACTGACTGTCTCAATCATTAAAATAAATTGCACCATAATAATTATTACGTCGTCCCCAAACTTTATGATCTACGTACTTTTAAAAAATAGTTCAAATGTAAATAATGTATATTAAAAAAAATAAATAAATAATATATTTTATAAGATTTTTATACATTAAGGGTGTCAAATATAGTAGCCTACAGTGTAAAGGTATGTCGGTAAATTATACTATTTGAGTATAGTTAAAATGAAATGATCGTCCTGTACTATCTGGTTGAATTCGATCGAATGTACAGTACTTGCTCATTTTCTAAAATAATTATTTGAGGTCTTATATTAAAGAGTTATTTTATTATTATATAATCACATCACACAGGGTAGTATGTATTTTTAACTTAATTTATAATATTAAATATCATGGTAGTTGTGTAAAATGGAACACGACAGGTATTTTGGTATTCATTAAGCCGGTCACTCACTGCGTTGTGCAACGGTCGCACGACTAAACCGTCGCTCCCTGTGTGTGTGGTTGCCAGACGCGTTGGCATTCTTCTCGTCGGCCGACGGGTTTTTTAGTAATTCAACACGGAAATCACTAAAAAAAAGCGTCGGCCGGCGAGTAGAAAATTGCCATCGCGTCTGGCAACCACACACACAGGGGATCGACGACTTAGTCGTGCGACCGTCGTACGACCGTCGCACGAGTGTCCGGCTTTAGGTGATTGGTAGGATATTTATGAAAATAACAGGCTGTATAAGTTAAATGTTGATGTGGAGTATGGGGTACAATTTGGTGCGTTTTCTCAGAGAGAAAATTTTGGCCCATTCTTCCGAGAAGAAATTCTTGCCTTCTGAAATTATTCTAAAAAGAAATTGTGTAGACATAATTACTTTTCAGGATGAATTGTGTTAACAGCACAAATTCGGTCTGTTTTTAACAGTTCTTCTGAGAAATGAAAAAAGAAATATTTACAAATTTTCTACTCAGAATAATTAGGCTAAGAAAAGCAATTCTGTATAAATGTGGCAGCGCCAAGGCAAATGACGCATACGTCGTAAGGCTAGTTTTTCCACAATAAGCGGAATAAAAAAAAAATGTTCCAATTTTTTAAAAATATATTGTCGATCTCAAAAACATACGCTTTAAACATTCAACTTTAATGCTACATTAATAATTTTTGGAAATCACCAAGAAATGTTCAAAGATGCAATTTAAAATGACCATTTCACAATATACCGAAAATTAATGCAATTTTTTCAATATTTAAATTTTAAATGTTCGAACTTTAATTGTACATAAATTTGCAAGGCAATATCGTATGCTTTTTCTTTTGCGTGTAAAAAATAATAATGAGTAGAGTTATAATTCATAACTTAATTTTCAAAGTTTTCGACTTATACAGCTTGTCTTAGCTCTGTCACAAATGATTTCTTCTAGAAATAAATTCTGTAGTATATAGATACAGTAATTATGTAGTATGTTATGCACTATACTATTATGATGTACAAAATAATGAATAACTTAACACCAATCTATTTAAGAAGCAGATTCTATGAGCAAAATCATGCT
>JAOTQE010022715.1:0-10600 GCA_025631205.1 Nesometra sesokonis | reverse complement strand
TAGGGTACAAGAAAAACTTGTGCACGTAGATGACGTCACGATTTAGCCTTTTTAGCGTAGTCAAATTTTAACTAAAGTAAATGGTTGAACTAAGATGCATATCTTAACTCTAAAATATCAAAATTTCAAAGAAAATCGACGACCCGCACGTATTCATAACTTTGATGCGCCCATAGACCACTGTCAAGGTACCTAAAGTGACTGAAAGACATTGTAATTTGTCAATACAGTCTCAGGAACCCAAAAATGTTATAAAAATGTTACTTTGATCATTAGTACGCGCTATGCGCACGTGCACGTAAAATTTGCGAAAAATGTTAAATGCTCAAAATGGCTTGAAACGTGCTGTAATGTAATTAAAATTTAGTTTTGAGACTTGGAACATTTGTTCACGCGCGTACGTGCGTAATGACGCGCGCGAGTTAATTTGACATGTGACATTTAAGGTTGACCTGAAGTTTATGGTCACACAAATATGATGTAGAAATGTCAATTGGTTGTGAAGTTATTGTTGATCGAAAAATGCGGCAAAAAACGTAAAATTGCGCATAGATGACGTTATGCGTAATTAGTCACAGTGAATTTGTTAGTGTATCTATTCCTCACCAAGGTCGATGATACCTGAAAATTTCATGTTGATAGCTTATGTCAATTTTGTGGAATCTTGTTCACAAAAATTGACAGAAAGAAATCAGAACTAGAATTGAACTCGTCAATTTGACGAGTTAGCTGATCCGCAGTTGCTTTTAGTTAAATTCACTTTGTGCACCACTTTGTACACACTGGATGTTAGGGAACCTAAATGTGCACATAGACTTGAAGTTTATTGTCTCTAATTATGATTGATAAATGACGACAATTTGTTATGAAGATATGGTTGATTACGTAATAGGGTACAAGCTAATGTAGTGGATCAGCTAATAATGTACATTTATTTACGCGCCAGTATCCATCTAGAAGATGCTCATGCCGCTGTGTAATATGTTCAATGTTATATATTTTTTATAGTCTGAAAGGATATTTTTTACTCTCAAATTACAAATACAAACTTGCCTGTTGTACCAATTGAGCTAACTACTACTGGTATATTAGTCAACAAGAGAACTAAGCTTAAAATTGAATTAATATTCTAAACAAATATCAAAGTAGTTTAAATCAATCGGTTTTGCGACCTCCAAACAATTTTTTTTCTCTATATAAATTAATTTCTATGCTCAAGTAAATCTTATTTTGCTTCAAAAGGAGCAAGTTTATTCAAATCAAGGTTTCATTAGTGAAAACCTACTTTGTGAAATGAATTTGTGGTCATTAAAAATACAGTAGGTCCATCTAACAGAGGTCCTAAGTTGTAAAAAAAATTCCTGGAGATTTTCTTGTTGTCATCCATACACCATTTGTAATGTGTACACTTCCTAAAATGTGTGTAAAATACCCACGTTTAAACACATTTCTAATTGTATCAGTATTTCATTACACTAAAGATGGCAGTTGACTGCCGAAACATGTTTGTATCGTTTTTTTTTCTAATATAAAGTTAGCATCATGAAACTATTAGGCTGTTGTCATTTTTATACATTCCTAATTATGAAACAGTAGTTTCTAATTTTTAACTTCATATTTCCTGAGACAGTCACCTCATCTGAAATTTTCACAATTTTGGGTTTTTTTCCATAAAATTGATTTATATAATATATATCGGCCTTACGAGCTGCCAGGGTCGCTAGTCTGATTTTCTATTCTGGCTACGGCCCTGATTTCCTTACTGTCAACCAATACCGTAGTTTGAAAAAGAAATAGGCCAAAGATATGGTCTAATTGTGAACATTTTTCAAAACGTGGAGAATTTTCTTGAGAAAATTAAATTTTGGGAGAAAATTTGATAATTTTGGGAGCCCAGGAGATAATCCAAAAATCATGCAGATTGCAGGACAATCCTGGAGACTTGGGAGCTCTCATCTAATGTTTTTACTACTACTCTTTGCTGCACACAAAATTAAACTTCATGATAGTTCCATATTTACTGATTCAGCAGTATTTTATTGTCATAATTATTAAAATCTTATCCAAATAATACTCTGCATTTGTATACCTGCCAACTCTCACGCATTATGCGTGAGCCTCACGCATGGGAGCCTATTTTGGACGTCTCACACATTAGCAGAATTCTCACTCCTAAATAGTAATTTCAATAGTTTTTGTCATGCATGAGACAATATAGAGGAAAATACGATAAAACGACCCACAAAACAGTGGTAAATTAAGCAGAAAGGGCCAAAAAATGGTCATTTGACGTGTTTTTTTTGTTTTTTTTTGCTTGTCAGATCGAAATGGGGGCAGTGTAGGCAAGTACTGTGGTGGCGGGATGTGTCTCACGCATCGAAGCCAAAAAAAGTTGGCAGGTATACATTTGCTTATTGCAGGAAAAGTAAATCACATTATGATATATATAAAACATGTTTTCTAATATTTAATGTTATTAAAATAACAGTTGTCCCATTTCTGTTTGACCTAGGTCACATTTATGAAAACTATAAAGGACTGTAGTGAATTGAATAATTGAATTTTTGTGCAAATAGGTTTTATTGACAGTATTCAAAGGATATAATTCAGCAGAGGAGTGTACTTTTATGGTGTTACATTCATTGTTATACTTGACCTGAAAAATAATATTTAGCTGGTGGAAATTAAAAAAAACAATGAGTAACACAGTTCCAAAATCGCTAAATAGTGATACAAAAAGGCACATTTTGGAATAACAGTGGAAATACTTTCCCT
Source organism: Nesometra sesokonis (assembly GCA_025631205.1). Taxonomy (NCBI): domain Eukaryota; kingdom Metazoa; phylum Echinodermata; class Crinoidea; order Comatulida; family Antedonidae; genus Nesometra; species Nesometra sesokonis. Next base: position 7,825 of record JAOTQE010022715.1, on the reverse strand, counting down.
TGTCAAAACCAAATCAGGAACACGCTACCTGGTAAATTTACTTAGCACCACCCCTCCCCCTTCCCATTCTGGGAAAGAACCTAGTGTGCCACCATGATTGAACCCGGGACCTTAGGACTGGAATGTAATGTAAGTAGTTTGCCTTCTTAAATGTGGCAGAGCCAAGGCAAATGAAGCATAAGTCAGAAAATTGAGGGTTTTTTTTATAGATTATTAAACTACACATTATTATCTTTAACATGCAAAAAAAAATCAGTTTCATACGATGTTTCCTTGCGAAGTTCAAACATTTAAAATGAAAGTTTTGAGAAAACTACCTTTGAAAATTGTTTATCAGTAAACATTGACTGTTAGCTTAAAGCAAGGTCATTATAAATTACATTTTTTAAACATTTTTTGATCAAATATCTGAACTTTTTCAGGTAGTATAAAAGTTGAATGTATGAACAGTATATTTTTTAAATAAAATATAATTTTAAAAAATGACCATTTTTAAATTTCTGCCTATTGTGGAAAACTAGCATTTGTGACTTATGTCTCATTTGGTTTGGCTCTGCCACAAATATTAAAGCTTGGACTTGTCTTAATTCACTTTCAACATGGAATTAGCATTATCTGAACTAGAACTGGCTGTTTTACTAAAATGTTAGATATAGTATATATACTGTTTATTGATGTACCCTACAGTATCATAAAATTAAAAATCAAGCATGATGCGAGACTAAACCTACAAAAGTGCTCTCAATTACTGTAATAACTGTCTGAGGTGACTTTTTAAGACCATGTACTGAGTGTTTAAAGCAGTGTCTAAAGCTGGCTTTACTTTGTATGTTAAGATAGCCAGTTAAGATTCTAAGCTTAGTAACCATAAAGTTAATGTGCCTCTGAATTTAAGCAACACCACCTTAATTTTTTAACATTCAGAAGAGGCTGTTTATCTTTTGGGGGATTAATTTGAATACAGTAATGTATCAATCAAATCTTGGGTAGAGCCATTGGATTAAAATTTTTTATTGCAGAGCCTCAGTTCTATGGAATGGACTTCATATTAGAAAAAAATATAACTTTTTATTATTTAATTTGTTTGGATATAAATGCATGGATGGTTTATTTATTTATTTAAACCATATTTAAAGTTGACAGTCTTTTCATGCTATTAATAAGGGGACTTCTCGAGTAAATCAACAAAAATACAGGACAAACCAACAGAACATTAACTGTGAGTGGTCCCTTAATTTATCATTGGTTAAAGGCAATTTTTTGGTCCAAAAATAATATCTTTACTATTAGCTTGCAATAAAATTATTTCTACTATTACACGTTTTATTATTAAATAATTGCAACTATATAAGGCCTAGAAAAAATAAATTGTTTGCCCTCCTACAGTTTTAAATTTTAAGGTAGGATTGAAAGAAATGTTTTTTTTTCAGTTAAGTTAAAAATGGCACTTATTACTGCACAACAACTATTTAAGTAAAATCAGAGGTGTTTTAAAGTGATCACTTATTTACCTTACATATGATGATTACATGTTTCCTGAAGCTGAGCACATTTCAACCCAATTTTTGGAGTTGGAAATAAGAACTATACAGTCATTTTTTAAATTAATAATTTTTTTAACTAAAAAACATTGAGCATGCCTTTTTCATAGGGGAGGAAGACAAGAGCAAACAAGTTACTTTTTAGGCTTAATATCTCTACCTTTAACTCACAATAAAAAAAATTGTTAAAATTTATTAATAAATCATTGCAACTAAGTAATGCTCATAGCAATACATTTAAAATTTACAACAATATTAGTCATATGCTTCAAACACTTCATTACAGATTAACAATTAATTCTTAAATAAAATATTTTTTTACTTTATTGCAAGTTTAGGAAAAGCCTAATATTTTGGCATGTTGCTATAGACAACCAATAGTAACAGATGACGAGTGCTTGAAGGTAACCAATCAATAATCCACAGATAATGTCAATAAAATGATGGCGCCCTAACATTACCCTTGATATTGCTATGCAAAATGACCATAAAATGGCTGCTGTCCATAGCAACAAGGCTGGATGAAGCATCATGATGTAGATCCAAGCAACCATGGTGGCACGTGTGCAATGTCCAGAAGGAAATGAGAAATTGTCGACAGCGACCGTGAGAAACATATCACTAATATTGCTTACTGGACGAGGGCGTTGCACAAGACCTTTAACAATTGCAACAATAGCCAGATCTAAGAACATTGCTGTAAACAAAAAAATGTAATATATAATTAACTTGAATTAGCAAGAATAAAAACAATTTTCCAGCTTTAATAACGTTGGGATGATATGGATATTAAGAAACCAGCTTACAACTGTGGGATGAAAATATGACAATAAAATATCAGTGTACAGATGTAAATTATCACTGTGCAGCCACCTTCCTTGAGCAACATGTCTTTGTTTGATTCCAGTAAATCCTTTAAGTAATAAAGCCATAACTGTTGATGGTAAAACATTCTATATAGTTAATTCAAACCTCTTATGTTGTAAATTTGAATGGCCAACCAGAAATCCTGGAGATTTTTTTTCGTCCAGCATTCATAACTGTTTTGGGATACTATATGGGCATGTAAGTATGAAATTATATAAACAACAATGCTTTATCTATTACAAATCAAAAGGTGTTTGCTATTATGTTTGGTACATTCTTGACAAAGCAACTTTCATAGCACAATTTAATGTTCAAAAATAAAAAAAAGCACTTCATATTTTTGCATTTACATTTATAATTTACTAAAAATCCTGAAGATAATCATGCAAAATCCAAATTCCTGGAGACAACTGGGTATTTCATGGAGCCCAGGAGATGGTGCAAATTTCCTGGAGACTCCAGGCTAATCCTGGAGACTTGGGAGCTCTGTACCTCATTGTACAGAAGATCAGATTGCCATTCACTGATGTATCTGATTGGTGTAACATGATCAAGATCATACTCTTTTTCTGCTACAAACTGGCCTAACAATCGAGCTACCAAGACAAATATGGTTGATTGGCAGTTTCAAAACTATTGAATAAATGTTCTTTTAACTTACTAAACTAACTTATTCAACATATGCTAGCATATTCACCAAAATGCTCGTACTCCGACTAAAGTCAAAGTGGGACAGGGTCAAAAGCAGCTTATTTTGTTTCAAAAAGGCTCAAAAGTCAATACAGTAAACTATGTTTTTTAAAGTTTACAGTACCTAAAAGAAGGTTAGTAACAAGTTGAAGAATATGATCATCTGAAGTGGTCACGAAAAAAAGAAATGGTAGCGAAATCCATGGCACGCCATGTCCACTGTACTCCAATAGCTTCATAATGGGACGGAATGCTCCATATGCAGAAGAAGGAGTTGCACATACTGCCCACTTGGAAGTCCACTTCTGATCAATTGCAATCACTTGACAGAAAAGTCCATTATCTGTTTTGCTTTCTCTTACACTGCAACTTTTTACATTTTCTGCATTGGGGTGCAAAGTCTTGGCCATTCTGAAAAAAAATAGTAAGATATTACATGATTGCAACAAATTCATTTAACATTTAATTTTGTGATATGTGAAAAGAACAAAAGCAATTAGGAAGAATTTGAAACCCTTTAAATTCCTGCATGAACTTGCTTGGATCACAAATAAAGTTGTTATCATTTTTTTCTTAGCTGTCCTCATCTGCAAAAACATATTACAATGCCATCCATGAGTAAAAACAGGTTGTAATTATAATCTAAAAATATTAATTTTCATACTAGTAATGTCACAAAAAAGTTCAAAGTTTATAGAGGGAAGCATTGATGAAACAAACTTATTTTCAAAAAAATAAAAAATCCTTCAGGTGGTGAACCCTTCCTACTAATAAACTATGGGCCCACTCTATTAGCAGTTCATGTGTTGAGATATAGCCCGCATCCAGGGTTGGACCACAGTTCTCCGATTTCAATTTGCCAAATGCCAATGCCCATTTGGTTCATTTTCTTCTAAATTACAAATTATCATTGCTTTGGGGGCAGATTTTGCTCTATTTTACTCTATATTGTCTTATGTGTAAGAATTACTGACTATGCATGAGAATTCTGGTAATGCGTGAGAAAAATTATCTATGCGTATGAGACGTGAGATGATATGTTCCAATGTGTGAGACTCATGCATATGCATGAGAATTGACAGGTTTAAAATAGCCTACTGACCAATGAAGACATTGAAATGTAAAGATAGTAATCGCATACATTAGGTGCTACATCTCATTAGGAAATTTTGTTTTGATTGCTTACTGTACTGTATTTCTATAAACATTTAATTTGATAAGCCTGAGGTGGTTAATTCAAAATTACCGTACCATTTCTTTTAAAGTGTAGGGTAGAATTGATCAAACTCTCTATGGAACATTATGTAAATATGATACAATTCCCAACAGTAGTTTATGAAAAGCTCGGTTGCCTACTAGGTTCCTATATGTTCTGTCTCTTTGTGATACACATAGATTTATTATTAAAGCTAGATGGTGAAATTCCACAGCCACAAAATGCAGTTCCATGTGAGCACCACTATTCCAGAATCCAACCAATCAAATTGTATTGCCTTCCATAGATATAACAATATAATATTATAATATAGATATAGATATAGATATATAGATAGAACCATAGATTTATTATTTACAACTAGATGGTGAACTTAACACGATATCAATTCCAGTCCCATGTAGGCATCTACTATTTTTATTTCGTCAGGATACGTCAAAAACATGCAAGTTAAATAATAATAATAATAACTGTATTGTACATTTTTAACATTCTTTTGTTATACAAATTATTTACATATCAGGGGCGCAGCCAAGATGGAATGAAAAGGGGGTCAGACGTGTGAGCGAAACAAGTAATTTTGCCTGGGGACGGGGCGAGGGGGAAGCCGAGGGCCCCCAGTTGGAGTCTAGGGGCCGAAGGCCTGGAAAAATTTGCGTCATTTTACATGCTAAAAGACACATTGGAGTCCATCAAAAGATCCCGTTTTCCAGTTCAGCCTGTCTTGATTTCCAAGTTCAGACTTGCGAAGTTGAGAATTTTGGCTGGGATCAGAGGGGCCGCTGCGGTGGGGTCCAGGGGCTTAAGGCCCTTTACATGCTAAAAGACACATTAGAGTCCATCAAAGGCAGGCGCAGATCCACACCGGTTTCCGCCGTTTTACGGAAAACGGTCAGATATTTTAAAAAAAGCGAAACGAGCAATTTAGGCTGGGGGGGGGGGTGACAAGATGTGTTGCGTGTTTTATACCTATTACTAATAATGATAATTTTAAGTATTATCAAGATGATACTATTTAGGCTGGGGCCAGTGGGCCGCCAAGGGTCCACGGTCGGGGTCCAGGTCTAGGAAAAATTTGCGTTATTTTACATGCTAAAAGACACATTAGTGTCCATCAAAATGTCCGTTTTCCAGATCAGCCTGTTGGGTTCGAAGTGATATCACATAACGCACAGTGAGCAGGAATACTGGAAAGGAAGAGAGACAAACGTTTGAAAGTTCAAACCGAACAAAAATACTTTCCATTCACCACTTGAATTGATTTACTTAACTTTTTAAAGTGATTTACCATTGAAAGTGAAAAAAACGTCCAAATATATACCTCTCTATATTTTCTGAAATGGCGCCCTATAAAATGTGGTTAATTGAAGTCCGAGTCAATTACAATACAATTATAATGTCACCCCAAGATGCTCACTGTATGATTGACATTTGACAAGCTAGTGAATTATGCGAAGTTGAGCTCCAGTCTGCATTATTAACGATAACTGCTTACAATTCAGCAATACTATAATATTCTTTGCATTATCTTTTACACTAGAAAAAAAAAAATTCTCAAAATTTGCCACCCACCCCCCTCAAATCCCCTCTGGCTGCGCCCCTCGGACTTTTTAAATTTGACGTTCTATATAGACTTATTTTAATTATTGCGTAATCGCATAATAATTTGAAAGATACTTTTGAGTGTTAAATTTCACAAACAAAATATAGGCACACTGAAACATCAGGAAATAACACCTCTGTATGCTCGGCAAATTCTGAAAATTTGTGACTATTTGAATTAAAAAGTTAAAAAAGTTTTCCATTTGAATTCGCTATCGAATGGGGATTGGGGGTCATTGGAAAATGGGTTCCCCGATCCATAACCCCCTCCCCTTTCCGGCTACACGGCCTGTAAATTCTGAGTTACAAAATTAAAAACTTAAATAACAATAATGGATATTTCTCAATCCAAATTGCTGTAGTAAGATCATCAGATAATGAATGTGGGATGCGGTTGACTTGCCAAAAAGTGGTCAGGTTGAAACCTGACCAACCGTAGGCTACGGCCCTGAAGAAAAAAAACCTGTATCTTTGCCTTAAAAGCAGGCTTGTATACATGATGACACATTAAATTAAAAAACAAGCAAAGCTAATCTTTACATTTTTTAATTTCAATAGTCTAATTTCCGGCCATCTAGAAGTAAAAATAACAAACTATTTTCGTTTTTCGGTGGGTTGGGACTCTCATCAAGTAAATAGGTCACATTTTTTGCTGGATCCGCCAGGGGCCCACCGAGGGCACCAGTAAAATTTGCGTTATTTTACTACACACTGGAGTCCATTAAAATGTCCCATTTTTCAGATGAGAATGTCTTAATTTCAAAGTTCAGACTTGTGAGCGAAGCGAGCAATTTAAACTGGGGCCAGTGGCCGGGGAGGGCACCCGGGCGGGGTCCAGGGGCCGAAGGCCCCGGAAAAATTTTAAAAGACACATTAGAGTCCATCAGATTGTTCTGTTTTCCAGATCAGCCTGTCTTGGCTTCAAAGTACAGACTTGCGAATAAGCGAGCAATTTAGGCTGGGGACAAGATATGTATTATACGTATACTGTAAGATGTATTGTCCCTTTAAAAGAATTTTGGCTGGGGCCAGTGGGCCGCCGAGTGCCCACGGTCGGGGTCCAGGTCCAGGATAAATTTGAGTTATTTTACACAATAACAGACACATAAGGGTCCATCAAAATTTCCCGTTTTTCCAGATCGGCCTGTTGGTTTCGAAGTGGTATCACACAACGCACGGTGGGAATACTGGAAAGAAAGAGAGACCACGTTTGAAAGTTCAAACTCAACAAACCTACTTTCCATACGACACTCGAATACTTTTTCACAATGTCACAATTTAACGTGATTTACCAATCAAAGGAGGAAAAAACATCCGACCCGAGATGCGATATTTTTAATATAAAACTCTATATGTTCGAAAATGGCTCCTATAAAATGTGATTAATTGAAGTCTAAGCCCTATTATTAAATGTGTAAAGATCTTCAGTTGGTTCATGAAATATTCACCACTTTTAATGTTGCACCTCTCAAGCCCGCAATCAGGATTGTCACTGAAAGGGGACTCTTCTTAAGAAGCGGATTAAGACATCAAGGTGTGTTATGCAAGATCATACGTTACCTCAGTCCCACCATGGTCGTTGTTGAACTATAGGCACTACGAAAAATTTTAGAATATAGGACATCTGATGCTCAGAAATGGCACTCTTAAACATTAACAAGTCGATTCGACAATAAGACGCGGAAAGCTACGCACAGTATAAGTACCAAGAAGTTATTCCTTAACTTGTACTTGTAAATTGCGTTTATATTAGCTATTAATTTCTTTCCAGTTATCGATACGCATACGTATTGCAAGACACCTCTATAAAAAAAAGTTGAGATCTAAAAATGCTATGCAAATGCATGCCTTTGTTTAAATACCTCGCGCCTTGGAATATGCAGAATATACAGTGAAATTTAACTGTAAG
>JAOTQE010022704.1:0-10600 GCA_025631205.1 Nesometra sesokonis | reverse complement strand
ACAGTATAATTTTATATATTTACACTTTATCGTATTAGAGACATTTTCCTGTCTATTATACATTTTAATGGTTTATTGAATTGCTTATCTCTCTTCTTAGTTCCAAATACAAGGCCTTTGCGGAAGCTGGGTTGCGTGGGAATTCATACCTATTTTCATTCATCACAATACAGCACATGTCATAAACATCTTTGTCACAAGGGATTGACTCTCTGAAAGTGCACTCTTCCTTGCACGATTCAATCCGTTCAATAGGCACCTGGCATATATAGTCTATTGTACCATATAGTTCAGGCATGTGGTACATAATATTTGGACGGCCACTGGCCAAACGAGTATTCCTCGATGATCGTATCAAGTGGCGATTCCATGTACAGACCGTGTCATCTAGATCATCCTTAAGATAAATAAAATAATGTATTATTAGTAACGTACATTTTAGGCCTATGCATACCTACTAACACAATGGTCAACCAATAATCATTACTGGTATCTAAAGACAGGTTGCACTATTTATATCTTTACTCATGGAAACGGTTTCAACCAATTTACTTCAAATTTTCCAATGTCAAAACAAACCGTAGGTCCTCCTGAAGTTTGGTGCTAATCCGCCTTACCATATGAATTCTGGATTCTAATCTATTTGAGTTTGTGTCTACTTCCCTCTGCTTTTAGTGACAAAACCCAAAGACCAAACAGGCCTGACAGTTACTGATACACTCTGGTCCTATCTATTAGCTGCTGTCATTAAAATTACAAAGCATAACTTTTCTTGACCCTGAAAATAGTATGTAGGTTGTTTATTCTGTGTCAATGATCATTAGAAGATATCACAGTGAAAGTATATGGTATTGCAATGAACTCTGTATGTATTTATCTCTGTATGTCTAATGAGTTTTCTGGCTGCATCTTAGTCTAGGCAATCTAGCTCAACAAAACGACCCAAAGTGAAACAAATTGCAAACAAAGGTTTTTTTTTTTTAATTTAATATGTATGATAACAAGATGAAATTACAAATTAGCTAAAGCATGTACATTAGGTGTCAAATATAAAATACCTATATTTCGACAACCACTGGGTGTAGAGAGTTGATTTTGGTTCCAATTTGTTCAGAATATGTATATTTCTATTTGCTCCAATGGACCTTTTTGCCCAAAAAAATTGCGTAATTCCAAGATTACTGTTGGCAGAGAGTTTATTTTAGTATCTAGACCTTCTAAAAAATGAATATATTCATAAGAGAACAAAATATATAAATAACACCCCTAGCCACCTGCAATGTTTACATGCAAATTGGCTTAAATATGCAAATTAGGTATCAAAATATAGGGTACGTATATCTCGACAACCGCTGGGTTTAGATAGTTGATTTTGGTTCCAAATTGTTTAGAATAACTATATTTCTATCTGCTCTAATGCAATCTTTTAGCCATAAATGATCGGATATGCCGTTTTTGACCTTTGACCTTATTTTCTCAGTTTACACCGCTTTCACAGATTTTGCGTAACTCAAAGAGACTACTGTTGGTAGTTCATTTTAGTATCTAGACCTTCTAAAATTTTATTTATTCATAAGAGAACAAAATATATAAACCACACGACTTGCCACCTGCTATGTTCTGCTTACAAATTGGCTTAAATATATCGTTTTTACATATCTATCTGTTTATGCACTGCTCCTTCAACGTCGATGCCTGCTACTAACCATCTCATTTCCTCAAACAAACAAAAAATTGTGGACAGTATACAGACAAGAATCTGCTGAACTTAAAACTAATTAAAATTGTACAATATGTTGGTTTGCCTTTTCATTGCTATAATTCACCTTTAGGCCTACATGCCAACACTTTCATTTTAGCCGGGACACTCGCGTTGTGTTGACTTGCCTCCCGGTCAATTTTCTCAACTGACTCCGATATATTCTCGCATTTTACAAATCAAATTAAAATTCCTTAGTTCATGCGGGTTTTAGCGATACATACTTTAAACAACTGAAAACAAGCATTTTTTGCTCTTGTTTTTCATTTCTTGGTGGTTACCAATAAATCTTCTAGGGTGCCTTCTAGACGACATAACAGGGGCCGGGATCTCTCCCATGCCGACATACCACCCGACCCATACCACCTTAGTTGGCACCAATTTCTCTTTGTTGGCATGTATATTTTAGGAAATAAAAACAAGTTCTAACCTTTCAATGTTACTGACATTATATCCAAGTCATTGATGTGTCTCATAATCTAATATTTTACGAAACGGGAATAGGGTAAACCTACGTCCGTAATTTTGAGCAAGTTTTATTATTTACTTCACGGCGGAGGTTAAAAAAACATCTTTTATTGCTTTTATATTACATAGTGTATTTGAACATAAAAATAAGTATCGCCCTCTTCTAGCTTATTATTGATATATAGTCAAGAATTATATGAATGTTTATTATATTTTTGATCTAGTTCTTTATTTTAATCTTTCTATAAAACTGAAAGTATTCTGCAAGGTAAGATTGATCCCTTAAGACGCCTCTAAGGCCATTTCCGGACCAAGATGTAACGGGGAGCATGCCTCAGAACCCCTACTACAACTTTAACTCCCTGCCGACAACTTCTTTCCGAACGTCTGCATCCGCCCCTGTCCTATATAACCAAGTGCAGATACAGTATTAATTGAAAGGCTTTCGCAGATCCAAGTGGAGCCCACTCGTCCCAGGCCCCCAATTGACTTGGACGAATATAATTTGAATTAAAAGAAACTCAATGTTTGCAATAAATTATGTTGAAATTGCCTCTGATACCCAGGAAACGCATCTTGTTTAAAAATTGGCCTGGGCAGGACCATAGACTCCTAGAAACAAACACGAAATGTGGCACCGGACCCCTCTGTCCAGCTCTGCTGGGTTTGACCCTGGCAGGGATGGGCGTGCTCCGGTTTTAAATTTGACCAAAAAAAACCCAAAACAAAACAAAAAAAAACAAAAACAAAAACAAAACCTCCTTCGCCATTCTTTACCCTTTTTTCCGTATTTTTGCATATAGGGCCTACCTATTTTTTTGGCATGTACTTTGATAATACACATACATCTACTTCGATGATATTGGGGGTGGTGGGGGTGGGAGTGGGAGGACGGGGAATCCGACTGCGCTTCCTTTTAATCCGCCTCTGCAACAAGTTGTTTGTATTCTTCTTTCGTGTTATGATTTCTTTTCTTTTTTTCGGTGCTTGGAGGTAATTTACTTTCATAAGTTGGATTTATCACAGATGTTATCGGCGTGCTGTACAATTCGTTGTTACCCATCTAGAAAAAGAACATAGCGAATGAACAAAAACTAAAAGCATATTCCGCTTGTCAATATAGTTTTTGAGCCTTTAATGTCCATATTTTAAACAGTTTTGTTTTAACCATAGAAATATTGTTTACGGCTAGATGGTGACCTTAACACTATAAAATTGCAGTCCATGTAGGTGCCTACTATTTTGATTTCTCAGCCTCCGTCACAAACATGTAAGTTAAATAATCATAACTGTTTTATAATTATTGTATTTTTAACATTCTTTTGTTATACAAATTATTTACATATGTCACACATATTTTATGTTGTCAATGTCTTTAGATTTGGATTAAATTTACTTTCATTTGTTGATAAATTTGAAACTTCTATAAAAGATTGTGCGTGCGCAATTTCGACATAGCAACAGTCTTAGAACGTAACACGATTTGATTGGTTGGATTCCGAAATAGTAGGCGTTTACATGGAATTGAACTTTGGGCTATCTATTCTGTGGAAGTTCACCATCTAGCCGTAATAATAGATAACGTAACACGGTTTGATTGGTTGGATTGTAGAATAGTAGGAGCTTCCATATATGATGGAACGTGATCGAACATTGAACAATTGAAATAGGGGAGAGGCTCGAGCCTGTCAAGTAGCCCCTCTCCCCCACCACCACCACCAACACCAACAACAACAACAACAACAACAACAACAACAACAAAACATGTATACAATGTCATTACATACCACTACACCACTGGTTCTTTTAAGTTCTGCTTGAAACCTTTGGAACTCTCGATAGTCTAATATATATGTGATTAATCTCCAAAGTAGTAGTGGAACTAGACAAGCAAACAGCGATGCCAAGAGAGCAATCAGGACCGTCCGCTTTATGTTTATTTGGTTGACATGCTTAGCGCAACTGCTTGACTTGATACATTCTATAAATGAAGCATTATATAGTATTATATTCTACATAAAACCTTTAAATTGCACCTATTGGTTGAAATAGCGACACGTGATTAAAAATATTCCTACTATTCCAGCATGTTGATGTCACTGTGGAATAGTGTGCTATTTAACAAAGTGACGTCAATTTTATGACATCATATAGTACTTGAAGGCACCTCTGCCCATAGTTTTAACCATCTCAAGGCAACGTATATCTGTATAATATACCTTAGGTTATAAAAAACAAAGTAATAAAACTGCTAATAACAACTGAGTGGATTTAGCTTTAAGTACTGTTTAATCGAGGCTAATAAAAATAAAAATAAATCATATTAGTTGCGTATCCGGAGGTGCTTAGTATTCTCGAGCACCATGGGCGGCGGAAGAGGGGGATGGGTGGGACGTGTCCCCAGTGGTAACTCGGGGGACCGTCCCCCTGAAATTCATGTCAACCCCAAAAACAGACTGACTTTTATTTTGTTGCTACGACTGTCACCCTAGGCATTGGAGTACTTCCCTTTAGAGGTACAAAGCAATAAAAACAGTATGTATATGTGGTAAATATTTTGGTTTTTTTCTTGTCAAACTCTAATCGGGTTCAGCACCATCTATCCCGATACCCGCTAGCGATCCCCGGGGTTGGGTATCTGAGCGATATTTAACCTCGTCCCTCCTGATCGAAAAACGTTTCGACGCCTCTGTCGAGCCTCCTTCATAGGTAGGACCTACAAAAGTAATGCAGTTGAACTCTCGTAAGCGGACACCCTCGGGTCAGAAAAGTTTCCGCTTACGATTATTTTATTATTACAAGTGCAAAATAGAAGGAAGAACACTTTTTTTAAAAAAAATCCTGCTGTTGCTGTTACGATATAAGGTTGGAGCGCCCATTTTCCAATTCCTGAATATGCTCTGCATTTAAAAGCTTGAAATCGTTTTAATCGTGTTGAACAATGACTAGCGAACCAAGGTCAATTAACTCTGCTACGTTCATTTCTATAGCCGATAACAGTCAATTATTTATTTGGTATGTTTTATGTTTTCTATTTTCCGCTACTCAACCAGTCATAGCAAGTTTTATATCTGATTCAAGCTCATTAAATTCTCTCCAAGAGTCCGTTTGGGCCAACACGAACAAGAAATAGTTCACGAGTACGGAAGAAATAACCGAGCTTGAAACAACCAAACACCTATGATTTCAAGAAATTTCCTATCTAAATCGGCCTCAAGTGCAGTTACAAATATAAGTTTTTCGATAAAACTGTAGAGGATTTTTCAAATTATTCTTCACAGATAGGTGAAATAATTTTTACAACATAGGCCTAATCCGTTTGGAACATTACATGAAAATCATAAATATAATACTTAAAACGTTATTTTCCCCCAAAATTTTAGTTTTATCAAATAGTTAAGTCGACCTTGGAGAGGAAATGATACGTTTCCATGTGACAAGGGTGAAAACCCGATCCTGTCCCCCGCCTTTTGACTTTGACGAATATTATTTGAACTTAAAAAAAAACTCATTGTTTGCATCTTATTTAAAAATTGGCCCGTGAGGAACCTAGACCAATAGAAACAACACGAAATTTGGCACGGAACCCTTCTATCCAGCTCTGCCGCCTCTGGATGTGGAGCGATGACATCAGGCTATGGCGTGGTACAACTTTCTACGTAGGAGCAAAAAGAGCTGCTGAGAATAGAAGTGGATAGAAAATTATCATGGTGATCAACCTTCGTAGCAAAGAAGTCACTTGATGCTGATGATGATCTTGGATGCCCGTAATGTGCATATATTGTTGAGAATGTTTCTCATAAACGTTCGGATGTAAAACAATTTTTAGAGTCACTTAATCGTGAAAGACATACACTTTCCAAATTATTTTTTTAAACGTATTATTACTTGAGGAGGTACAATTTTATGCTAATGGTAAATGTATGTATGTTCTCATTATAGTGGTAGGCTTAGTAACCCACCCATAAGTGCATGAAAATACCACATCTTCCTAAGTGTGTAATTTACTTTAATATTATACCTCCATATAGGATGTACCGCCTTTCATTGTCGGCCGTGATGGTATATTCAAACATGCATAGCTTATCGGGATCGCATTTTTTACACTTTGTTGTTCCTATGATCTGGTCGTATTCCATGCACGATGTTATATCTAAAATGTTTAAGAGAATGATTTTTTATTAGTTTTGATGGGTCTATGTCTGTACTTCACTCAAATACATTTTTTGTCTAAATTAAATAATATTGTTGGTCAGGTGGTCAGTAGGGCGGTTAAATTATGTCCAATTAAGATATTGACGATAGTATTTTTCGGCATGTTTTGTTCATAATTTACTTCACAATTTGTTCGGAAACCAAAAGCGAAGTGGAAAGCAGGATTTCTTACCTCGAAGAAGAAACCCATTCATAGACACCTGTATGAATAGAGACTATCTGTAGAGGCCGCCTAGAAGAAGACTTTGACTATACACATTAAATATTTTTATATATGAAGGTTTATATGTTGTAAATGTGTTTGTTAAATTTGTATGATTAAGACTATGTTTATAAGTGTTATTCATAAAATATAATGTAAGTTAATAAAAGTAAACATTGAAGGAAGAAAAACAAATAAATCATGGAGCGACTCAAAAAGGTTTCTGAAAATAAATATAAATTATGTTTTTACACATAATTTGGGGACACTAATCATCAGAGGCTAAATGTCCAATGAGCCTAACAGGTTTCAAAACTTTAGGAGAAGATACTACGATAGTAGACTTGCTCAAAATCTGTATTTTAAGTGTTTAATGAAATGCGCCACTAGTGAATGATGAAGTTTTAGTGGAGTGAGGTTTGTCGTTAATAAACTATATATGCGATCTAAAACATCAGAAAGGTATGACGATCCACCTGCTATGGAACGCAGTGGGTGCCTTTTAATCGTCTTTCACTAATTAAACCGAATCACCGTCTTGAACCAAAACTAACTACGATAGACTCATATGTCTATCTACTCCAATCTCGAACACGACTGGTATTTTTTTTACAATTTTTTTTCATTATATCGCAATATTATATCGGATAGGGACATTTTGACACCTTATTCAACTACAATAGTTACGAAAATAATAAGTTTCAATAACCTCATTTTCGGTGTTTTTTTTAACAAAACATTTCATTTCATCAGAAATTAACATTATATTTTGAGCATTTTGACACCAAATTAAACTATGTAAGCCTACGATTATAGAGTTATTATAGAATTGTGATGAATTAAGTATCAAGGTTATTAGCCTTATTTCCAATCATTTTAGACAAAACATTCCATTAAATGAAATAGGACTCATGTGTTTTCCAAAGAGCTTGTATTAAAATTGACACTTTATCACAAATGGTTACCGAGATTTCGAGTTTTTATTTAAAAATAGCCATTTTGAATTTTACCATGGTTACGAGAGGTTATTTTTTCCAACCTTGCAATATTTTGTTGTTCTCATCAAATGTTACCAGAAAACATTAACAAACGCTTGCCATTTTTTGGTTGTAAGGGGCCTTTCTCCGCTAGATTGGACTAACGGGCGCACATGTATTTTCCAGTTAATCCGAATCTGGTTTGACATTTCATTTTGTAAGCTGGCTCATTAATGTTCATAAATAACTTAAGAACAGGGATTTGCAAAGTAGGCCTACTAGGTCCCACACGACAGACGATTTCAGACATTTTTAAAGAGTCATACCTTTGGAAAGAGTTCGATTGTCGAGGATTTGAAGACCTTTACATACGTGTTCACAATTATCACCTCTGTTCAATGCATTACATCTGATGCAATCGATGTCTTCGGTACACTTGTCCACACTGTTGCAAAGCTGAGTATGAGTAAAAAAAGAAACCTCATTGATATTGGGCGTTAGCCTACTATATTATCGATTCTCATAGGTGCGGATCCAAGTGGGGCCTCACCCGACCCAGGCTCCTTTTTGGCATGGAACATTGTTATTTGAACATAAACAATCATTGTTTGCAATTATCCGTGAATATGGCCTTTCAGATACTATACCTATGAAACGCATCTAGTGTAAAATAAATTGTCCTGGGGAGGACCCAAGATCATTTATAAACACCAATTTAGCGCGTAACCTGGCACCAGCACCCCCCCCCCCCATTCTATCTAGCTCTGCTGGATCCACCCCTGTCCCAACATTTTTGAGATTACATTTGAATGTCTCGGTTTGGTACACAAAAGAAAACTCATTAAATGTTGTGACTATTTTGAATGTGGTCCTTATGGTTGAGATTGGTAGGAA
Organism: Nesometra sesokonis; assembly: GCA_025631205.1. Classification (NCBI taxonomy): domain Eukaryota; kingdom Metazoa; phylum Echinodermata; class Crinoidea; order Comatulida; family Antedonidae; genus Nesometra; species Nesometra sesokonis. The sequence goes on along the minus strand of JAOTQE010022704.1, from coordinate 2,085 downwards.
ATGCCCACTCTTTTCCGAAGAAGGTTAATGAGAGTGGCATTTTGCTCAGTTCTTTAACGTCCACATTGCACACAGGACTAATGTATTAACGTCTTACCCGAAAGACGGATTAAATAATTTGTATTTTGAACCAACCAAAACACAAGAATGGGCAATGTAGGCCGATTCGAATGATTCTCATTTTTGTATTATCGTGGTACTAAACTACGGAACATTGACAGCACACGCTCGTACAGGGGCGGCAAAACTAGTAGGACAGATAGGCCTACGGCGGTCGCATTACCAATACTTTTTACCGATATTAGTTTCAATTTGGTTAAATTATAAAACTTTAAAAGTTTGTGCATTTTCCGAACATCTAAAATTTTCAAATACCAATGTTCTTAACTCAGCCCCAACCATGCTGGGGTTGCAGTGAGTGTATGCCATAACCTTTTCACGTAGGTTTACGCCGCCCCTGCATTTTTCAAGTTCATGGATTTAACGCTGTTACATACAAAATGAACGATACTGCTAGAGTATCTAAGGGTGTAAATTCCCACCCTAATCACGCTGGCCCACTCTAATGAGGGGACTATCGTACCACAGCCAGTCGTCCGACACTTTTGTCAGCCGCGTGCACAGAGTATCCGCTGAATCCTAGTGATGAGCATTCCTTCAAATATATACAGTATTTTAGGAATTAAAAAAATATTAGGGAGTTTTTGCAACTTTACCGTTTAACGTAAACGGATACGTCATCTTTTTTTGGAAGATTTGGGTTGAACACCATCTTATAAAGTTGATCAGTATCTTACGATGATCTCATCAGCTGTTTATAAAAACGAAAATATGACGAATCCGTTTCCGTTTTGTAATTCGTAAAGTTGCGAAGGCTCTCTATTAAAAGCACAATATGCTTAGTTTGTAATGAAGTGAATAAGCCATTTCATGGTTTCAACTGCGCATGTGCGTTACCAAGGTCACGTAATAAAACGACGCGCGGCTCTTATTGAAAAGAAAGTTATTTCACGATTTCAACTGCGCAGGTGCGTTACCAAGCTCAAGTAATAAAACGGCGCGCGGCTCTTATTGAAAGGAATATAGTTGTCGCGTGTCGTTTTATAACTTTACCTTATTCTGCACATGCGCAGTTGAAACCGTGAAATGGCTTATTTCCGCGCATCGTTTTATCACTTGACCTTAATCTGCACATGCGCAGTTGAAACCGTGCAATGGCTTATTGTATTCTACTTACGTCACACTCCTGACATGCGTGACCACTGTAGTCTGGGTTGCACACACATACACCGCATTCACACACACCGTTGTCATTACATGTAAGATTGTTGCGTTCACACGATACGCAAGATGTCGATGAGCAATTGCAGTCCGATCCACCGTAACCATCCTCGCATTCACACACCCCACATTTGCATACACCATTTACTGAAATGTGAATATAAGTTTACCTGTTATAGTAAATACAATTAAGTTTGCAGGAAGCTCTCATCCCAATCATTGGCACGACGTCTTATTTGTCGCGTGATAATCAATGCATTGATATTGGAACCTCCTAGGTACCCCACTACTGCACCACTCCTGGGTGGGGAGAATTGCTACTGCCAATAAAGTGCCTTGTTCGAGGGCACAAACGAGTGGCAAGCCTCGGACTTGAACTACCAACATCTCGATTGGAAACCCAGATTCTTACCGTTACGCCACACGCTTCCACACAATCAACAGCTTCCACGGTAATGGCAACAGTACCCAAATAATAAGCATATGGAAGACTTACCACATTCAGGGTAACATGATAAATCGTCGCATTCACAGTATTTCCCAGAATATCTTGAAACACCCTGACAAATGAACAATAATAGTAAGGTTTCGCAAATTTACGAAAACGGATAGTCACACTTTTTTTTGTCTTTCGTGGGAGTTAAACCCACTTTTAATCTCATATATGCATTCTCATTTCTTTTCTTTCTCAATTTACATTTATTTGTTTTCATTACATATACAATATAAAAAACTACTCCATTATATAATGTATTGCACAAATAAAGTGATTATATACAATAAAAAGAGATAAAACTCTTTATA